>CAJHQQ010001078.1:0-118553 GCA_905132885.1 Moricandia moricandioides
TAGAGCCACGCGTGATACACTAAAAATGAATCCTTGCTACTGTCAAGTTAACAGTTGTAATTGTAGTACTTTAGATTCAAATCCAGAAGACCAGTCTACACTTTATTTCTATGATTTTAAATTCAAGCTAAGAAGAAAATATGGTTTTAAGATTTAGGTGACTTAGATGACAAGTAAATAAGGATGTTTAAATGCGATTTGGTAAGAAAGCCGACCTAGGGTTTAATGCGGGTATTGATTTAGCCAAACAATTATTCAAGCACAGGTTTACACAATCTAGAACATCGGATCTCTCAGCTGATCCAACCCACTGTCGTGGTGATGGATCCTTTGCGAGCCGGACGGATCACCTAAGATGTCGCTTGGGATCAGAGTGATAAAGGATTTTACTCTATCCTAATCAAAGTAGTATAGATGAGTGTCAATCCAATCCTAAGTGAACATGATGCAATGAGAATACAAGTATAACTTAATCTAAGTGCAACCAATTCGATATGGGGTAAAGTAACCAAATAACACAAATGCGAAACTAGGATTATAAACGAATGGGAGAAACGAGAACCCATGGGCAAGGGCTTTGACTTTGGGTGATTCGGACTCGAGATAAACGGTTAACGCTATAAACAACTTAGTTCTACTAATCTAGACGTATCTTTAAACTAATTCTTTGTCAAGATAGAAGTTCATTTGCTTTCAATCACTAGACATCAAATGTCTTTGGTCTAATTAAATCAAGCAATCATTAAAACCTGGTCTATTGACTATCTAAACTTTCTTAACATCAATTGTCATTGGTTAAGCCAGTAAAGAGAGTTATCACTTGGTTCAGACATTTCGTCGAACACCTTTCGGGTACAAATTGTCTATTGATCTAGATTAAAGTGATCAAGTCTAACCTAGTATTAAAAACTAGCAATAATCATAGAACATGAACAGTCAAGCATTAAACCTTCTAACCTATTACCTAATCACCCTAGATCGCCCTAACCCATGGATCCTACAAATGACTACTCACTAGCAGGCATGATGAACTCAAAAACAGATGATGAATAAGAGTAAATCATTGCCAATGAACAAGAATAAAATGATAAATCAATATAAGATAAAAAGGATTCAAGATCCAAAATCTTCTTCACCAAGAGTAGTCTAGTCTCCGATAAAAACCAGAATAATAAAAACTAGGTTTTTAGGGTATTTATATCTGTTTGAACACAAATCGGGTCAACCCAACAAGCCTGGTTTGACCCGCAACAAATCCAGCATTCTCGACTGTAGCGACCAGGGCTGGTCGCTATGCATGGTCGCTATGGTCCCCGGGTTTCCCCTGTGGGTCTGTAGCGACCAAGGCTGGTCGCTATGCCTGGTCGCTACGACCCCTTTTTGCTCCAAACTCCACTTCTTTGGCCACCATTGCCTCCAATCTCATCAATGAACATCTCCCATACATGACATAGACAAATGTAATGGAATGCAACCTAAATATGCCTATATGATGTTCTATATGTTTGGAATGCAATAAAAAGGATGACCGAAACTATGCAAATATGACCGATATCATCTTTGTGAGATAATGAAGTGTTCTTGAGAATTATACTAATGCATTTAATCTTAAATTAATTTAATAAAATTTTGCAAAAATATTTTGATAGACAATAAATTGAAATACTGTAAATACAAACATTTATAAATTATGTAAATTTAAATTTAATAAGAAAAAAATTTCCACATAGATGAGTGAGTAGATATTATAAGTCATGATTGCCATTGGTTAAAGTTTGATAACACATTTTCAGGTAATGTTTGTATGTTTAGGGTTAGATTTTAGAATCTTGAATATATTTTTTGAAATTAATCTTACATGTAAATAATTTTGTATATATTAAACTTCTTGTTGTGTTTTAAACCCACATATTAGGGTTTTCGAGTTTTTTTGGGCACAATGAGATCATACAATTTAAGCTTATTTAGAAATTAATTTGTGTTTAACCAAGTGTTTATTGTTATCTAGTTTTTTTTTGTCATAAATATGAACAGACTTAGTTAAGACTCTCTGAACCAAATTGGTAACTTTTTGTTCATATGAACAAAGAAAAACAGTTGTTTCTGAGCACTGCGTGCAATACTATCCACCATTATATTTCCGAGCACTGCGTGCAAACTTCTTTAGAAGTATTCTACACCAAAATTTTAACCTAATTGATTTTTTTCTACTTATATAAAAAGAATTTACAAACAAAAGTGTAATGTTTATCTTTTTAAAACCCATTAACCTCTCCCCAATCTCTTTGAACTCGAAGACACCATATTTCATGTCAATTTATCATCTCTTGTCTCATGTCTTTTATATAAATTTATCTTTTTTTGCAAGTTTTTCTTTCTATGGTTTTTATGTTCATGTTATAAAAAGTAAACCTATAATTATATATGTAATTTTGTATTTTTGAGTGTTATATTCGAATAAAAATATATAATCACTAATGTGATTATTTTCTTATTATAAAATCTTAAAAGTTTTACATTGAAAATTCTCTCTGTTTTAAGACTATTTTTAACGTTTTGGATATGCAGGTTCTTTATATTTAGAAATTTTCCAAAATTTTATACTGAAAAGGCTCTGAAATTTGTAAAAAAAATTTTTAACAAACATTACTAAATTGTTTAAGGCCCACTTAATCTTATGACTGTCCTGCTCTAACCCAATAAAAAATCTTTGAATAATGTTTTGTTCCTTCTTTCAAATTCATGTAATCATAAGCTATTGTCTTTGCTATATATCATTTATTAAAAATCTGGTTGTGTAACTTAATGGGCTGCTCTTATGTTGTCTCCATATAATTTTTTTGTAGTTTAGATGATAATAATTATAATAAATTATAATTATTACATAGACATTTATAACAAAATAACACTTAACACAAGTTCAACATAATAAAATTCAGATACGTCAGACTTTTTAATATCACATAAGATCAACACACAAAAACGGAATAATACATAAGTTCAAATATACGACATCACAGATTTCATTCAAAAAGACATTAAACTACAATATAATTATCTTGCATAGTCTGGAATCACTACAAGATGTGGGTCGTATACTTGTAAATCATTCATGGGAATAGTAGTGTTTTGATGATGATGTTGCGTCGTCAACTAACATTAGAAAGTAATGATTGTATGGCATCAACAATGCTTTGTTTATGCAATTATCTGAAGGGTTTACATAACCATTTATGTTGTTTAGGAGGATTTGAAAGATACAATATCTGAAGTGTTTACATAACCATTCGAGTATGGTTCTCCACAGATACAAAATTAAATACCATTTAAATATTTATTTGCATATCAGGTTCAGTTTTTTTTTTTAACAAATTCGAGATCGATCCGGCTCAAAATTTCGGATGTGGACAATTTGCTCAAGCTTACCTGTCCACTGACAGTCTCTTTTCTTCTATTTAAAATGAAAAATCTTGGCGCACTCTTCGGCACGTAAATTTTTTTCCTTTATGTAACATGTCCGTCGTTTTTCATTTTATAATTAGCGTGCCAGTTAAAGTGATTAAATTAATTATTATTTTCTCTGTAATCTATACATGTCAATGCTGTAAAGGTGTCAAAAAAGTAAAACGGAAAAACATTTTGTCCCTACATTTAATCAACCAAAATAATGTAAATTTGTAATGATGTTGTTTGAATGGTTACTAATTAAACAAGCGGGAAAATCACCATAAAAACTAAACACCAAAACAGTAGTATCTTATAGAATTCTCATCAATGATTTTTTTTTACGGTTTCTATATTATATTTACATATTTTCTAATTATATACTCCTTCTATTTCAATTTACTTAATGTTTTAAGATTTTTATTTTATTTAATAATAACTAATATTCTCTTTATTCTATACAAAGATTAATGTTTGTGTAAGATTTTGTGATAAACTACAAAATACTACTTTGAATTAATTGTATTTAATGATAGTTTTATGTAACCATGATAAATTGCATAAAATTTTACTTCTTTTTTAATTTTTATGCAATAATCTTAAACAACAAATAAAGTAAAAAAAAGTGAGTAGTTATACATAACTTATTTTTTTACTTTATTAACGGACTTAAACTAAAAAATTAATATATTAAAATTTTGAATGAAATATGAACCGTAACGTATATTAAAAATTAAACGAATAGATCATGCGAATCTAATGATATAAAAGAAATCAGACGAATTAAATAAAATATATTTTTAAAAGTAAAAATAGATAAAACACATTTTATAAATTTTAAGTCAAAAATACTATATAAATTTAAAATAGTTTATATAAAATTTGATAATGTTTGACGTTTTCATAATGAATTATTTTATTTTTGTATATTTAACTTGTAAATGTAATAAATATAAATTTTTGTGCTCCAAATATAATAAAAATAATATCTTGTTTTGAATGATTAAAATAATTATTTTTCTAATTGATTATAATTGTATTGTGTTTTAATTAATTAAAAGAATATTTAAAATACAATACATTTCCAAAAAATAGCACAATATTTAAAAATAAAATGTGATGTCAAATAAAAAATACATTATATATATATAGAAAATTGGTGCAAGCTATGGAAAGCAAATGTCGTATTTAAATAAAATAATGTTAAAAATAATATTGGCATATATCTCAAAATATAGTTTTATAATAAGTAAAAAAAATTAAAATTTATCTTCAATATTAAAAATATAGAAACAGTTTTATAAACAAAAAGTAACCACTTCATTTTACAATTGCAGAGAATTAATAGTGGTTCATTCACTTTTTTCGCAAAAGAAAAAAGAAATTAAACCACTTATATATCCTATATCCTTTTAATTAAATTACAAAATTTTGTTGAAAGAAAATAAATTGGTGGATCAGATACAGACGTATATCATTCACTAATTAGACACTCTCCCTTGAAAACCTAAGGAGAAACTAGTGTCGGTGGAAATTAGTGAGGCTCCAGGCGGATCTGTTTCACATGTGGTTTCGTTGGTGCTTTTATTTTCTTCACTTTTGGGGCCTGTTTGTTTTGACGTCGCTATTACTAGATCTATCCATCTTAAACAATCTATTATTGTTATGTCAGACAAATTATTATTCTGTAAAAACTAATATTTTAAACCCTTATACCAACTTACCAGTCGGTGGATTTAGATGTTTCGAGTCTCGTGAATTTGCGCATGTGCTTTGGCTACATTAATAACAAGACGTGTCTCCATGTTTACTGAAATTAGTGTGATTGGATTCCTCTTCGGCACTTGTGTCTTGAGTATTAAGACTAACAATTAAATAGTACAGTTACGAATATTAGTAAAATTAATCAGCTTTGATATATTTAGGATAAAATCATTTTATTTAATTTAATATTTTGTAACTATTAACATAAACAACTGTTTAAATTTTTTGAATAAAATATTAATCTTTAGCAATAAAATTCCACAACTAAAAATAAATCATAAAATAACTACTCAACTAAAGTTTCGATAAAAGAAATCTTTAATTTTGATTCTGTTAATGTCTATCATCTTCTGTCTAAACTTACACGACGGAATATGACATACGTTAACGAAATTACGTTAAGGAATTATAGTGTTGAAAACTTAGTTGCGAAGTCTTTTTCCAATTCAAAAATAGTTGTGGAGTTTTATCACTAAAATCATTAAAAAATTTCGAGCATTATTATCACCTATGTATTGTTTAAAACTTCTTCTTGAAATCAAATGTGAATTCATTACTCAAATATCAAGTGATCTAGGAAGTCAGACCTGAATAGATTTATTATATGGTTAATGCATTTCTTTTGGCAGGCATCATGGCTTCAAGATGGAATGACACAAACATTTGTCTCATTTGAAAGAAAGAAAATCTACTAAAATGACGTTATACGATAAGTCATCTATATTCTTTGGTAAGCGAGTTCCATAAAATACGAAGAAACGATCAAAAACGCCTTAAAAATTTAAAGTGAGGGTAGCGATTAACTCAATATCCAGACTCTCTATCAGCAAAGATTTTGTAATGACTTAATAGCCATGATTGGGGAGCCAAAAGCAGGCCAGCCTTCTCGACTTAGCTGCATGAGATAAATGCACTACAACAAAAATTTCACAACTTCTTGATTTTCTACATCCCTAGAAGCCAAAACGCTATTGCTAATTATGTAGCTAGGACTACTAGAGCTTTTTATAGGGATTTTTATTTTGCCAGTGGTTATATTCCGGTCTGGCTTCCTACACCACCTCATGTTTGAGTAATAGAATGATATTTTGATGTAAAAAAAGAGTTTTAAACAATACATAAATGATAATAAATGTTTTAAAACATTTAATGATTTTTAGTGATAAAACCCCTCAACTATTTCTGAACTAAAAAAACTTCAACTAAGTTTTCAACATTATAAACCCTCAACTTTAGTTCGTTAATATATGTCACCATCCGTCACGAAGATAGTCACGACCATACTGTCCACAATAGTCACAACCATAACAAGCCAGGGTCCTTGGTCTTGGTTCGAATAAACGTTTAACAAAAATCCATCTCCATCGACATACTTGACTCACTACTTGAAAGAGATCGTTGATCTGAACCTGATAGTCTTTAGACGGCCTGAATGGCACGAATAAGCTTCCTTGGTAGCAATAACTCCCTTAACATTCACGTCATACTCTACCATCTCCTCAAATATCTTAAGCGCTACAGTCTTTACTTACTCGAAGGTTTGGGATAAGTCCCCAATGAGTGTTTTTATGATCTTTGGCTCATCCTCCAAACCATAATGGATGAATTAGGTTCACTCGACCACATAAGTCAATGCTAAAATTGTTGTATACGATTCACTCAACCTCCTACGGAAAATCTCACTGTGCTAACTCCATAAGTTGAATCTCCAATAGGTCCCATGTCTTAGGTAAAAAATACTTCATCTTGAAATCTTGAAAGAAATCTATCTAACTTGGACTAACATTCCTAAATTGATGCTTCACGCTTAACAACTAACTGACTACATCCTTCTTGATGTTGTATGCTTTCATATCCTTCTTGTGATCCTTGGAACAATGGGCCACATCAATTGTTCTACTCCCAGTGTTGCATACCACGTTACTTCAACAAAAAGGCTTCCTTTAAACGATTTAGTCCCTCTTCATATCTTATAATCCCAACCATTTCTTTCCGTCATAATTTTTAAGATGTTTAAACCACACCAAAGCTCACTGATTAAAGTCACCGGAGGGTGAGAAAGGGCTGTCCAAGCTCACTTGTTTTTCTCTGAATTTTTTCTGATGTTTTTTCATGGATTTTTTTCACATATTTTTCTATATTCTTTGTCTCTTTCTCTCTGAATTTTTCTTTCTCCTCGCTTCCCAGTATCTCTCTTCGTCGAAAAAGTGATTAATTTTGATATCCTTCCAGTTAGTTAGGGATCCTGGTGGTAGCTAGTCTAGCCACCTCCTGGAGTTCCCTACATGGGAGAAAGGGAAAAGCTTGCAATGGTTAAAGCCATTAGGCACCATGTCCTGTTTGGACAAATGGCAAGTTCTTCAAAATTTTAATCAAACAAGGATTAATCAAACAGTAAGATTCTTGATATGGAAACATAAATCATTGGAGAATCACCACAAATTTGAATAAATCGCATCAGAGTTATAATGAAGAATGTATCCCCCTTCAACTTTTGTGATCCTAACTTACCATGTTTTGACAAATGGCAAGTTCTCCAAGATTCTAAGCAAACCAGGATAAGTCAAGATGTAAGAATCTTGATTTTGGAGACATAAATCAGTGGAGAATCATCACGAGTTAGAATAAATCTCAGAGGAGTTAGGATGAAGAAGGTATCTTACTTTCAACTGATGTGATTCTAGCTTACCATGTTTTACAAAAAACTGACAAGTTCTTCAAGATTCCAATCAAACCACAATGAATAAAGATGTAAAAAACCTTGATTTATAAACATAAATCAATGGAGAATCACCAAAAAATTAAATAATTCTCAGAGAAGTTATAATGAAGAATGTATCACACTTTCAACTCATGTGACTCCAGCTTACCATGTTTTGATAAAAGGCAGGTTCTTCAAGATTCTAACTAAACCAAGATGAATCAAGATGTAAGAAACTTGATTTAGGAACATAAATAAGCAAATAATCAACACGAAGTTGAAGTAATCTTTTAGGAATAATGATGAAGAATGTACCCCACTTTCAAATCATGTGATGGTTTTGACAAATGGCAAGTCTCCGCTCGACTAAAAGGAGAGTCGTCCCGATCATCCAATTCGCTCCAAGAGAGAGGGATGGTTTTGTAGTCAAAGCAACTTCGTCAGTTTCGTGTACCCATCAGACGGAGCCCTTTCGGGGTTTGTTCAAGATTCTAAACAAACTAGGATAATTCCAGATGTAAGAAGCTTGATTTGGAAATATAAATCAATGGAGAATCACCACGAAGTTTAATAATTCTCATAGGAGTAATGATGAAAAAGGTATCCTACTTTCAAATTATGTGATTCCATCTTATCTTGTTTGGACAAATGTCAAGTTCTTCAAAATTTTAATCAGACGAGGATGAATCAAGATATAAGAAGATTTATTTGGAAACATAAACCAAGAGAGAGTCAGCAAGAAGTTGAATGAATCTCATAGGAGTAATGATAAAGAAGGTATCTTACTTTCAACGCATGTGATTCCAGCTTATCATGTTTGGTTTAACGACAAGTTTTTCAAGAATCTAATCAAAAATGGATGAATATAAATGTAAGAATCTTTATTTGGAAACATAAATCCGTGGAGAACCACCACGAAGTTGAATAAATCTCCTAGGAGTTATGATGAAAAAGATATTCCCCTTTTAACTCATGTTATTCTAGCGTATCATGTTTGGACAAATAACAAGTTCTTCAAGATTTTAATCAAACCATGGTGAATCATTTTGGAAGAAGCTTAATTTGGAAAAATAATAATTGGACAATCACCACAAAGTTGAATGACTCTCATAGGAGTAATAATGAAGAAAGTATCTCACTTTCAACTCATCTAATTTCAGCTTACCTTTTTTGGAGAAAAAAATTTTTCTTCAAGATGCTAATCAAACGTGGTTAAATAAATATGTAATAACTTGATTTGGAAACATAAATCAGTGGAGAATCACCACAAAGTTAAATAATTTTTTAGGAGTTATGATGAAAAAGGTATCCCACTTTGAAACCATGTGATGGTTTTGAAAAATGGCAAGTTCTTCAAGATTTTAAAAAAAATGTATGAGTCAAGATGTAAGAAGATTGATTAAGAAACATAAAAAATTGGAAATAACCACAAATTTGAATAAATCTCATAGGATTTATGATGAAGAATGTATCCCACTTTTAACTCATCTGATTCCAACTTATCTTGTTTGGAGAAATGACAAGTTCTTCAAGATATTAATCAAACTAAGATGAGTCAAGAGGTAAGAAGATTGATTTAAAAACATAAATTAGTGGAGAATCAACACGAAGTTGAATAATCTCATATGAGTTATGATGAAGAAGGTGTCTCATTTCCAACTCATGTATTTCCAGCTTAGCCAATTTGGACATATTGCAAGTAATTCAACATTCTAATCAAACAAGGATGAAGCAAGATGTAAAAATCTTGATTTTGATTTGGAAACATAAATAAGTGAGAATCACAATGAAGTTGAATAAATCTCATAAAAGTTACGAGGAAGAAGGTATCCCACTTTCAATTCATGCGATTCCAACTTACCCCATTTGCAGAAATGACAAGTTCTTAAAGATTCTAATCAAACAAGGATGAATCAAGATGTAAGAATCTTGATTTGGAAACATAAATCAGTGGGAAATCAGGACGGAGTTGACTAAATCTCGTATGAGTTATGATGAAGAAGGTATCTCACTTTCAACTCATGTAATTTCTGCTTATCCTGCTTGGACAAATGACAAGTTCTTCAAGATTATAATCAAACATGGATGAATAAAGACGTAAAAATATTGTTTTGGAAACATAAATCAATGGAGAATCACCACGAAGTTGAATAAATCTCATAGGAGTTATCATGAAGAAGATATCCCACTTTCAAATCATGTGATGGTTTTGATAAATGTCAATATCTTCAAGATTCTAAGCAAAAAATGATGAGTTCAAATGTATGAAGCATGATTTAGAAACATAAATCAGTGGAGAATCACCACGAAGTTGAGTAAATCTCATAGAATTTATAATGAAAAACGTATCTCACTTTCAAATTATGTGATTCCAGCTTATATTGTTTGGAAAAATGGCAAGTTCTTAAAGATTTTAATCAAATCAGGATGAATCAAGATGTAATAAGCTTGATTTGGAAACATAAATCAATGGAAAATCACCACAAAGTTGAATAAATCTCATATGAGCTATGATGACGAAATTAACCCACTTTTAACTCATGTGATTCCAGCTTATTCTGTTTGGGTAAATGACAAGTTTTTCAAGATTCTAATCAAACCAGGATGAATAAAGATGTAACAAGCTTGATTTGGAAACATAAATTATTCTAGAATCACCACGGATTTGAACAAATCTTATAGACTCTATGATGAAGAAATTATCCCACTTTCAACTCATTTTATTTTAGCTTACCCTGTTTAGACAAACGGCAAGTTCTTCAAAATTTTAATAAAAGACCGATGGAAAAAATGTAAGAAGCTTTATATGGAAACATAAATCAGTGAAGAATCAACATAAAGTTGAATAAATCTTATCGAAGTTATGATGAATAAGGTATCCCCCTTTCAACTCATGCAATTCAAGCTTAACATGTTTGGAAAAATAACAAGTTATTCGAGATTCTAAACAAACTAGGATGATTCAAGATGTAAGAAGCTTGATTTTGGAAACATAAATCAGTGGAGAATAACCACAAAGGATAATAATTCTCTTCGGAGTTATGATGAAGAAGCTATCCAACTTTCAACTAATATGATTTTAGCTTAGCCTATTTTGACAAATTGCAAATACTTAAAGGTTATTATTAAACAAGAATGAATCAAGATGTAAGAAGCTTGATTTTGAAACATAAATCAGTGGAGAATCACAACGAAGTTTCTATGGAGGGTGTTGAGCCCGTTATGAGTGATGAGTATGTACAACCAGAGGCATGGTAGTTCCCAGTGTCACCACCTAATTCTCAACATGAAGAATCAGTACCGTTTGTTGGACCACAACAGTTCCCTTCGTTCAGTATGACTCCCGAAAATTCCATGTCAGGAAGAAACAATGCAATGCTAGCAGGGGAAATTGAGAAGGCCCAAGTGAATGAAGATGGATCAGTTTATCCTACTCTATCGATGGTACACAACTTACTATCTCGGGTGTTAACTAACCAAGTCGCGCCAAACTCGGAAGCAAATCCAGCATCAACTCCACAACAAGACTTTTTGAAGTATGTCATGATGATGAAGAATCTTGGTAGGATCAGATTTGAGGGAGAAGCTGATACATTCAAGTTTGATGATGCATGGCTGGAACATGTGGAAAAGAATTTTAGCGCAACATGATGTCTAGAAGAATTCAAGAAAAGATGTAGCTGTGTATTACTTGGAAGGAGAGGCACTATCTTGGTGGAAAAGCCGCAGTCGGAAGTATAGATCAGTGGATATGGATTGGGTCATGTTCAAGAAGGAATTTCAGAGGAAGTATTTCCCACTAGAAGCACGAGACCGAATGGAACAAGCATTCCTATGATTAGAGAAAGGGGAGAAGAGTGTCAGGGAGTATGAAGCAGAGTTCACCAAACTTAGTAGATTCGTTTACTATGGGAATGGGGATGAAGCAATCTTAGTGCGTAAGTTTTTGCATGGCCTTAAGCCAGATATCGGGAGTCAACTTCAAGCGGTTAATTTTCATAACTTATTTGAGTTAGTGGAAAAAGCGGTAAATGTAGAGGAAGTGGTCGGAGCCGAACGTAAAACGATCTTTACACCTGACTCACACCATAAACTACGATTTGATCAGTCTAGAAGGAATAAGCCACAAGGCAATCAGGAAAAAGGAAGGACGTGTCAGTGTAACCATGATGAAAGAGTGACATGAACTCAGAGGAGATGTTATACATGTGTATAAGTGGGACATCTCTCCCGTGATTGTCCCAACCCAAGTTCCCAAAATCGGATTTGAAAGCTTCAGTTACGTGTTATAACTGTTGAGAGAAGGGGCACTACTCTAGTGAATGTACAATTCGCCATTCGAGGCCAGGAGAAGGGACATTGACTCATGTCCAATTGAACCGACCGATCAACGAACCCCCAACTAAGCGTCCAGCAGTAGAAGGGCGAGTTTATGCTTTCGATATGAATAGTGATTCACCTAGTACATCAGGACCATCGAGGGGTCCTATATCAGGTTTGTCTGGGTGCTAACTCCCTTATTGTGATTGCATAACTTTCGTGTGATTTTTTAAATTGTTGTATAATTGTGTAATATGCATTATTACGGCATTCTGTGTGGATGCGGGATGTGTTGAATTTGTAATAGGGTCGTTATCGGTTGAAGGAACTACTGCCTATGTTTTGTTTGATTTAGGGGATACCCATAGTTTTGTGAACCCTGTTGTAGCCTCTAGGTTTCTGGGAACCTTTGCTGTGTATGAGATTGATGTTTCGGCGTTAACCCCTTGAAATCAAACCCTAAGAGCAGAAAGTGTAATGTTAGGTGTTCCCGTAGTTATACATGATGAAACCTTCCTAGCCGACCTGTTATAACCTTAGAGAGATTTGAGATTATCCTAGGATTGGATTGGCTGGCAAGGCATCAAGCATGGTTGGATTGTGCAAGGGGATGAGTTTCGTTTGGAGATGAGCAGCAAGTGATGCTAGCTTATCATGGGATAAGTCCTAGTGTTTCAGTGTCATCTGTGACGACACTAAGAGTGGAAAGAGTGTTATACGAAGGAGAGGTCTACTTGGTTTCATTGACATATAATGGAGAAGAATCAGAAAAGGATTTGAAGATTGAGCTCTGGTGGTTCGAGAATTTGAAGATGTGTTCCAGGCCTTGACAGAATTGCCTCCACCTTGGAGCAATCCCTTTACGATTACTTTGGAACCTGGAGCAGCACCTATTGCCAAAAATCCTTATCAGATGACGCCGGCTGGTGCGGCCTGGATAGGCTGAGAGTCCTAGATCACTTGAAGGTAAACGGATTGAGGTTGTCCTGAGGCTACTAGCACTCAATGAGGAAGATGGACTTCTCTCTGGAACTATGGGATGGTTTCAGAGATGATTTGCTACTCAGAGATACAGGTTTACCCTGTATTGTCTATGATGGTTTTTCACAAGAGATTCCTCTCCTAGAGTGAAGATCAATGTTCCTTTAGCTGAACAGAGAAAGCAGATAACGAGACAAGCAGTTTGCTGAAAGTTCTATGTATTGAATGCCAAAACAACTCTCAGCGGAACCAAATAAATAAAACAAAACGTCCCTTGCCCTAATCCTAAACCAAGTTGGTTTAGTCTAATCCTAATCCTAATCTTAATTGAAATTGGTTTACCCTGAATCAAAATCCTAAATCTAATTGTCTTTGGTTCATTGGTTTAATTTAAAAACAAATCGAAATCACATTAAACCAACAAGCTGGTTTGTCTTCAGTCTTGTTTAACTCTTCCTCTTGTTTCACGTGATCAAAAAGATTCAGTAGAGCTTGTCTCTGAGCTTTGGTCTTTTATCTTGTAACAGGTCCAGTCGGGAAAATCAAACCGTCCTGAAGTTGGCCAGTCTGTCCAACCATCTGTTGGAGCTGATCCACCTCCTGTTTCTCCTGATCATAATGTTCTTCACGCCATGTTGAGTCTTTAATTTGATCTGCAAGCTTAGAATCACACTGAGCTGCATTCTCGTCGAGCTCCTCTTCTCCACTCGTCCATTCTGCCACATACGGGTCTACTCGCTCCAGCTCGTCCATCAGCTTCTGTATCTCGCCCAGGTAAGGTTCCTCCTATGGTTCTTTGGTTTCTTTGCTCCTGTTGTGTTTGTCTTGAGGTGTGGTTGCATCTGGTCCAATGGTGGCTGCACCATCCCCTCCTCCTTTAAAAGGATTTGACCTCAAATCCAATTCATCTGCAACAAAAGAGATCAAGTCAGAAACATTGAAAGTTGAACTAACGGTATACTTACCTTGGAGATCAATCTGATAAGCATTGTTGTTGATTCTCTTAAGCACTTTGAATGGACCATCTGTCCTTGGCATCAGCTTGGAATTTCTCTCATTTGGGAATCTGTCCTTTCCAAGGTGAATCCACACGAGATCACCTGGTTCCAACACCAATTCTTTCCTGCCTTTGTTCTTCTTTCTTGCATACATCTTGGTGCGGTTTTCTATGTTCTTCTTGACCTCCTCATGCAAAGATCTAACAAACTCGGCCTTCTTCTGACCATCAAGGTTAATTTGTTCTTTCAAAGGTAAAGCAAACAAATCTAATGGAGACAGAGGATTGAATCCATAGACAACTTGAAAAGGAGTGAGCTTAGTGGCTGAATGCATTGACCTATTGTATGCAAATTCTACATGAGGCAAACAATCTTCCCAAATCCTAATGTTCTTTTTGATTATAGCATGCAAGAGAGTAGACAAAGTCCTATTGACAGTCTCAGTTTGTCCATCGGTTTGTGGATGACAAGTAGTTGAAAATAGCAACCTAGTTCCTAATTTTCCCCACAAGGTTTTCTAGAAGTAGCTAAGGAACTTATAATCTCTATCAGAAACTATAGTCCTAGGCATTCCATGCAATCTAACAACTTCTCTAAAGAATAGATCAGCTACTAAGGATGCATCATCAGTTTTATGGCAAGGTATGAAATATGCCATCTTAGAAAACCTGTCAACCACCACAAAGATGCTATCTCTACCTTTTCTAGTTCTAGGCAGTCCCAAAACAAAGTCCATAGAGATTTCAACCCATGGTTCAGTAGGAATAGGGAGTGGAGTGTACAAACCTGTTGGTTGAACCTTGGATTTGGCTTTTTTGCACACGACACATCTTGAGCATACCTTCTCCACTTCTTTCTTCATGTTAGGCCAGTAGAAGTGTTCCTGCAAGGTAGACAGTGTCTTGGCTACGCCAAAGTGGCCCATCAGCCCTCCTCCATGAGCTTCCCTAACATATAGTTCTCTCAAAGAACCACAAGGTACACACAAGCGGTTATCATAGAAAAGAAAACCTTTCACTTGATAAAATTTTCCACTAGCATGTTTCTCACTGTTTCTAAAAGCTTCCTGAAATTCTGGATCATCAGCATAACAAGACTTAAGGTGTTCAAATCCCAAAAGCTTTGTTTCCATTGAAGATAAAAGAACATACCTTCTTGAGAGTGCATCAGCTACTACATTCTCCTTACTTTGTTTGTACTGGATGACATATGGAAAGGTCTCGATGAACTCAACCCACCTAGCATGCCTCTTGTTCAGCTTCTGTTACCCTTTTAGATGCTTAAGAGACTCATGATCTGTATGGATCAAAAACTCTTTAGGCCAAAGGTAATGTTGCCACGTCTGAAGTGCTCTCACCAAATCATACAGCTCCTTGTCATAAGTTGGGTAGTTCAATGTGGCGCCTCCAAGCTTCTCACTGAAGTAAGCTATAGGCCTCCTTTCTTGCATCAGCACGGCTCCAATTCCCACTCCAGATGCATCACACTCTATTTCAAAAGTTTTAAGAAAGTCAGGAAGTACAAGTAAAGGAGCACTAGTTAACTTCCCTTTCAGTAGCTGGAATGCATCTTCTTGAGCTTGTTCCAAAGTGAATCCAACACTCTTCTTTATGACTTTAGTGAGTGGGGCATCAATTGTACTGAAGTCTTTCACAAACCTCCTGTAGAAGCCAACAAGTCCATGAAAACTTTTGACTTCTCCAATGTTTTTAGGAGTTGGCCACTCCTTGATAGCTTTCACCTTCTCTTCATCAACCTGTATGCCCTGTGATGTCACAACAAAACCTAGAAAGACCAGATTATCTGTTCCAAAAGAACATTTCTTATAGTTAGCATACAAATTCTCCTTCCTAAGCACATCTAAGACCTGTCTCAAATGCTCAACATGTTCTTTCATGGTCTTACTGTAAATCAGTATATCATCAAAGTACACAACCACAAATCGACCTATAAGAGCTCTCAAGACATGGTTCATTAGCCTCATGAAAGTACTAGGTGCATTAGTAAGACCAAATGGCATAACAAGCCATTCATACAATCCTAACTTAGTCTTAAAGGCAATTTTCCACTCATCACCTTCTTTCATTCTAATATGGTGGTAACCACTCTTTAAATCGATCTTAGAAAAGACACATGAACAGTGTAACTCATCTAACATATCATCTAAGCGAGGGATTGGATGTCTGTACTTAACTGTGATGTTGTTGATGGCTCTGCAATCCACACACATGCGCCAACTTCCATCCTTCTTGGGTACCAGTAGAACATGTACAACACAAGGACTCATGCTTTCTCTGATGTGGCCCTTCTCCAAAAGATCATTGACTTGTTTCTGGAGCTCCTTAGTCTCAACAGGATTGGTCTCGTATGCTGGACGGTTTGGAAGTGAGGCCCCTGGTACAAAGTCAATTTGATGTTCAATACCTCTGATGTGTGGCAAGCCAATTGGGTTATCTTCTGGAAAAACATCCCTATACTCCTGCAAAAGACTCTCAATCTCTTTTGGAATAGTTTGCTCATGTATAGCAACAATGGTTAGTAACTCTTTAAACAAAATCAGAACCATAGATTGCTGAGTGTTCAACGCCTCCTTGATTTCTTTTGAAGAAGCAAAAAGGTTGTGAGTACTTACCTTGACCGTGCCCTCCTTAAGTGTAGCTTGATATGTGGCCTTAGCTTCTTCCCTTCTCAACTTAAGTTGTTCCTGATCTTGATGCACTTCTTGCAGAGTCAATGGGACCAGAGTGATGTGCTTTTCCTTGTGAACAAAGGAGTGTCTGTTGGTGAAGCCATCATGTACTGCCCTCCTGTCATACTGCCATGGTCGGCCAAGTAAGATGTGACTAGCCTCCATAGGCAGAACATCACAAGTGATCTCATCCTGGTATCTCCCAATGATCAGGGGCACCTTTACTTGTTTTGTCACACACATCTCTCCCTCTTCACTTAGCCACTGGAGTGTGTATGGCTTAGGATGATTGCGGACTGTAAGGCCTAACTTGTTCACCAGTGTCTCACTTGCCACATTTGTGCAGCTTCCTCCACTAATGATCAAGCTACACACTTTGTTTAGGACTAGACATCTAGTATGAAACAGGTTCTCTCTTTGTTCATGTTCCTTTGCTTTGGTTGAGCATTAAGGGTTCTTCTGGTGACTAGCAACTCTCCTTTGACAGGGTAGTCCACGTCCTCTTCATCCAGATCATCGTCATCCTCTGACACTACTTCTCCACTCTCGAGAAGGATCATGATCTTCTTGTTGGTACACTCATTAGCATAGTGTCCAAAGCCATGACATTTGAAGCACTTGACATTCTTGGATCTAGTAGGTGTTACTAGTCCTTTCCTCTTGTCATCACGTGTGGTTCCTTCTTTAGGCTTATCAGGAGTTTTATCATCCTTGGAGTAGGTTGACTTAGATGCAGACCCAAACTGAGTCCTGCTACCTCTCCTCTTGTTCTGTTGCTCAATCAGAATTGCTTTATGCAACAGTTCATCCATGTCCTCATACTCTTGTAGTTCCATCCTATCTTGAATATCTCTATTTAGGCCCCCTTGGAACCTGGCCATAGTGGCTTCTACGTCCTCATTCACTCCAGCCTTCATCATGAGTGTTTCTAGCTCCGGGTGGTAATCCTCCACACTCTTGGTACCTTGAGAAAGTCTTCTCATCCTCTGATGGAGATCTCGTCCATAATGATTTGGCACAAATCTCTTTTTCATCACTGTTTTCATTTCAAACCATGAAGTGATATGTGGCTCTCCATTGCGTCGCCTTGTTGTAGCAATTTGTTCCCACCAGTTGATGGCATACCCACTGAATTCAGTAGCTGCTAGCTTGACTTTTCTCTCCTCTGTATACTGCTGACAATTAAAGACCAGTTCGATCTTCTTTTCCCACTCCAAGTAGGCATCAGGATCATTCTTGCCTTGGAATGGAGGTATTCTCAGCTTAAGATTACCAAGGTTCTCATCAGCTTGCACACGCCTATTGTTGTGCCTAGGTTGTTGTCCATCCATTGATCCAGCTTCACTCTCATCTGATGCTTCATCCGGATCATCATGTTCAAACTCTTGGTGTCCAGCAACACCTTGTCTTATGGCTCTCCTAGGTCGCATAGGTGCTCTGACTGCTCCTACGCCTCCTCTTATTGGAACTTCTACCCTTGGTTGTCCTGCAACATTAGGAAATTCATTGTTAGCAACCTGATTAGTTCTAGCGAATCTACGAGTTATCTCAGCAATCATAGCCTCAAATTGAAGTTGGTTGAGGTTTATGTGCTTGACAACAGGATCCTCGACCTCCTCTCCATCTCTCCTTTCTTCAGCCATTGTTCCTGCAAAACAAATTAAGAAAACAAATGCAAAACAACTCTCTCTCACTCAGTTTAAGCTGCCAAGTCTCTGCCTTTCCCACAAGTTCAATTAAGAAACAGAGCTCTAACTCCTAAGTTTTACAACTAACTCTTATGTGAATCAGATAGGAAGATTGCACGATTTTGGTTGCCAAACTGCTTTACCACCCTAGCTGGATTTCTCTTCAGCTCATTGCTTTGTTTTTTTTCTTTCCTTTTGAGTTTGGCCGATCTCTTTCTGTTTTTAGATCTTAGACCTCTTTTTTTTTTCAGGGGTTGGCCGGTTCAGCTTACAACAGAGAGAAAGAAAAGAAGGTGTTTGATGGAATGATAGATCTGAGTATACACGCAAATCCTAACCTTCAAGTGGCTCTGATACCACTTGGTGCGGCCTGGATAGGCTAAAAGTCCTAGATCACTTGAAGGTAGACGGATTGAGGTTGTCCTGAGGCTACTAGCACTCAATGAGGACGATGGACTTCTCTCTGGAACTATGGGATGGTTTCAGAGATGATTTGCTACTCAGAGACACAGGTTTACCCTGTATTGTCTATGATGGGTTTTCACAAGAGATTCCTCTTCTAGAGTGAAGATCAATGTTCTTTTAGCTGAACAGAGAAAGCAGATAACGAGACAAGCAGTTTGCTGAAAGTTCTGTGTATTGAATGCCAAAACAACTCTCAGCGGCGCCTAATAAATAACAAAAAAAACGTCCTTTGCCCTAATCCTAAACCAAGTTGATTTAGTCTAATCCTAATCTTAATCCTAATTGAAATTGGTTTACCCTGAATCGAAATCCTAAATCTAATTGTCTTTGGTTCATTGGTTTAATTTAAAAACAAATCGAAATCACATTAAACCAACAAGCTGGTTTGTCTTCAGTCTTGGTTAACTCTTCCTCTTGTTTCACGTGATCAAAAAGAGCCAGTAGAGCTTGTCTCTGAGCTTTGGTCTTTGATCTTGTAACAGGTCCAGTCGGGAAGATCAAACCGTCCTGAAGTTGGCCAGTCTGTCCAACCATCTATTGGAGCTGATCCACCTGATGTTTCTCCTGATCATAATGTTCTTCACACCAAGTTGAATCTTTAGTTTGATCTGCAAGCTTAGAATCACACTGAGCTGCATTCTGGTCCAGCTCCTCTTCTCCACTCGTCCATTCTGCCACATACGGGTCTACTCGCTCCAGCTCGTCCATCAGCTTCTGTATCTCGCCCAGGTAAGGTTCCTCCTCTGGTTCTTTGGTTTCTTTGCTCCTGTTGTGTTTGTCTTGAGGTGTGGTTGCATCTGGTCCAATGGTGGCTGCACCACCGGATGAGTTAGCAAAACTCAAGAAGCAATTGGAAGACCTATTGGAGAAATGATTCATAAGACCGAGTTATTCACCTTGGGGAGCTCCGATGTTGTTTGTGAAGAAAAATTATGGAATTATGCGATTATGTATTGAATACAGAGGGATCAAGAACGTCACCATCAAGGATAAGTATCCCTTATCAAGGATTTATGAGTTGTTGGATCAGTTGCGAGGACCGAGTTGGTTTTCGAAGATAGATCTAGCTTCGGGCTAACATCAGATCTCGATAGCAGAAGCAGATGTTATGAAGACGACGTTCAACACTATATACAGACAGTTTGAGTTTGTTGTAATACCGTTCGGATTAACGAACGCTCCCCCAGTGTTTATGAGATTGATGAATGAAGTGTTTCATGACTACCTCGACCAGTTCGTGATCATATTCATCGACGATATTTTGATCTATTCGCGAAGTGAAGAAGAGTATAAGGAACACATACGGAAGGTCCTAGAAAAATTGAGGAGCCAGAAGTTATTGCCAAGTTTGGCAAATGTCGTTTCTGGAGATGAGAATTGGCTTTCTGGGTCATAGAGTTTTAGAACAAGGAGTATCAGCAGACCTTGAAAAGATTGCGGTGGTACAAGAATGACCTCGTCCAACCACAGTAACCGAGGTCAGACATTTTTTATGATTGGCAGGCTACTACCCAAGGTTTGTAAAGGGATTTTCGTCAATTGCTAAGCCACTAACGAGACTTACGAGAAAGGATGTTTCGTTTATTTGGGATGACCATACGGAGGAAGCTTCTAGTAAGCTTAAGGAAGCATTGACTATGTCACCAGTTCTTACACTACAAGAGCCTGGTTAGACTTATTCTGTATAGACTGATGCATCATGAGTAGGTTTGGGATGCGTGCTTATGCAAGAGGATAAAGCAATTGCCTACACTTCAAGGCAACCGAGGAAACACAGGAAAACTACCCCACACATGATTTGGAAATGGCTGCCGTTGTTTATGCATTAAGGATATGACACTCATATCTTTATGGATAGAGAGTTCAGTATTTACGGATCACAAAAGCCTTAAATACTTGTTCACTCAGGCGGTTCTAAATTTGCGACAAAGATGATGGATGGAGTTTATTGCGGATTACGACGTTCAGTTTCAGTATATTCTAGGGAAAGGCAATGTAGTAGCAGACGCGTTGAGTCTTCGAAAAGATGTAGTGGATTCAGAACGGTATTTAGGTCTTATCGAACGAGTTCAAGAAGGTAATCTTATCAGAGCTAGAAGGGGAACCCAATGAGCCTTTGGGAATGCAAGAAGTAAACCAGGCCAGTTTGATACAATGCATACGAGAAGCAAAAAAGCAAGATGAGGATCTGATGAGGATTATGGAACAACTAAAGGAGCAAGACGGGGCCAATTCTAGTGGGTATATGGCAGGAGATGGAACTTTGCTTCTTAACGGAAGGATTACAGTACAAAAAGAAGGAGGATTCAAGGAGGAAATTCTCAAGACAGCCCATTAGTCACTTTTGAGTATACATCCGGGAGGCACTAAGATGTATAGAGATATGAGGAGGTATTATCATTGGCCAGGCATGAAGAGATCAGTTGCGAAATGGGTAGCACAGTGTCAAGTTTGCCAACAAATCAAGGCATAACATCAAGTACCAGGAGGGTTACTTCAGAGCTTGCATACACCAGAGTGCAAAACGGATTCAGTGTCTATGGATTTGATCACCGGATTACCAATGGCGAGAGGAAGATAAAATAATGCAATATGGGTGATCATGGAGCGATTGACTAAGGTGGCACACTTGTTAGCAGTAAGAGACACATACAAGACATAGACGTTGGCTGAGCTTTACATCAATTAGATTGTGAAACTACATGGAGTACCAACGAACATTGTCTCTGATCGAGAACCGAGATTTACAGCAGAATTTTGGAGAGCATTGCATAGAGAGTTGGGTACAGAATTACATATCAGTACTGCCTTTCACCCCGAGACGGACGGACAGATGGAGAGGACAATTCATACGATAGAGGATATGTTACGTTTGTGTATTCTAGATTGGGCACATACATGGGAAAACTATCTACCTTTGATAGAAGTTTCCTAAAACAATAGTTTCCATGCCAGCATTGCTATGTCTCCGTAGGAGGTGTTGTACGGAAGAACATGTCGAACACCTCTATCTTGGATTGAAGTTGGAGAGAGATGGTTGTTTGGACCGAGAATCTTTGAAAGAGACATTCGAGAAACTGCATGTTATCCGAGAAAACATGTAGAATGCTCAAGATCGGAAAAAGAAGTATGCAGATCAAGGAAGACGAGAAGTAGTGTTTACAGTTGGGGATATGGTTTATCTCAAAGTGTCAGCGTAAAAGGGAAAAGATAGATTTGGAAAAGTCAGGAAGTTAGTAGTCAGTTTCATTGGTCCATATCGGATCATTAGAAGAGTAGGAGATTAGCCTACAGGTTAGAGCTACCAGAGGACATGAATTTACATCCTGTATTTCATGTGTCTATGCTACGAAAGCACGTCCATGACTCAAGTTCTATTGAGCCAGAGCGGATCCCAGAGTTGAGGACAGATCTCACATATCTAGAAGGGCCAATACGAATTGGAGAACGATGTTTGAGGAAGCTGAAGAATAGAGAGATATCTCAGATTCAAGTATTTTGGGGAAGACAGAACCACATGATGGTAACCTGGGAAGACGAAGAGAGGTTTTGCCAGAGTTATCCAGAATTCTTTATAGATGAAGCGGGAACGTCAACAACTCTTTAGAATTCAGGACGAATTCTAATGAGAGTGGGAGAATGTAATAACCCTGGTTTGGAGTAAATATGTCCGAGAGAATTAAAGTACTCAGATACAGAATCCATGAGTTGCATAGCTTTAGTAGACCAAGAATATGGGTTTGGTCGAAGCAGATTGTGTTTGGAGGAGTAGTTTGCTTTTTGGTCGATGCGTCTATATGGAGGTCGACAAGGATCAAAACGAGATTTTGAAGTGGTGTAAATTACTGGAAGCTTTGTATAAACAATTAAAGGAACTCGGGAGAGGATATATGGTTGTGAGAAAATCAAGTTGGTCCAGGAAGAAAAAAGAGTTGGTCGGAAATAAGCATTTTTGTGGTCAAACCGAGCGGTTGAGCCGGTAAGCGATTTCGTTAAACGAAAAGCAAGGGGAGTATTGTGGAATGGTATTCAAGTGAGATTTAATTCATATGAAGTTTTTTAGGAGTTGGTGACGTGGCTAAAGTTTCTTGGTTGGAAATGACATGGTAGACTGCGATTGGTCGAAATTGGAAGCGATGTGGCGTTTTCTTTGGGGAATCAAGTGTCAAGATCTCATTGGATGGAAGTGGTAGACGTGTGGAAAACTCATAAGATTCGTCTAGAATGTTCTTACTTGTCATGAGGAGAGTTGATGTTGGCTATTTGTCATGGGAGATCCCATGTGTCCTCACTTCACACCAAAAGTGACTGGAAGAGTGACACCTTGCACAACAATGTGAATCTACCCCTCAGATATAAATACCATCCATTTACCTTCATTTCTCCCATCCTAAACCGTGGTAAGCTTCCCTTAAAGAGTGAGAGAGTTTGTAGTGAGAGAAAGAGAGTTTCGGTGGAGAAGATTCGGTTCGGGATGTTAGGCGTTTAGGAAGAGAGTCGGGAAAGCTCGGGTCGTGTCAATTCGCCTTAGTTCAAGCCATAAGTTTTTTATGTGGGATATTGTGTGTTTATTCTAATGTTTTGACACAGGTGAAGAGCTTAGGCTGAGTGGGTCTTTAAGCTAAAGCCAAGAAGGAGAAATTAACGGTTTTGTGCAGGCGGGCGAGAATGCTTGTGGACGCCATGCACGATGGTTTGGTTATGTTAATGAATGTTTATTATTATGATATTGATGTGATATTGCATCCTTGTATAGATTAAAATGATGTTATGTAGCATGCTTATCTATATGATGTCATGATGTTATGTTGCATGCATGATCATCTAGATGATGTGAAATGGTTAGACTTGCATGATGCTAGGATGTTATAATGCATGTGTTGCATGATGTTAAGTTGAAATGCATGTTGAGTCTAGCAGAACCATGTAGGTAAGCTATGACTAGTGTGATGTGTTGTGACCCCGGTGGTATATCACGAGGAGGGCGACTCTCCCGTGGTTTGTGATGTGATGGTCTAGAGTGATCCCGTAAAGGAGAGCTATGACTAGATGTGATGGTCTAGTGTGATCCCGTAACATAGCACTATGACTTGTGTGACAGATTTACCTCACTCATCCGCTTGTCACATGAAGTGGGTCGCGCCCATGGACAAGCGCTACATGACGATGTAGCCCGGACTTGAAGTATGGCCGTTTCTCAGGAATGATGTTTTTCGGATATGTGCCTCATGTGTTTATAGCCGGAAGTGTTCAGTTGATGAGGTGGATAGGAGTCCGGTATGGCGTGATGGGATCCCATGGAAGTTGTAGCAGGTTGCTCCATCCGAGTTTTGAGTTGAGTCGAGTTTTGAGAATTAGTCTAGAATCAAGTCTAGACGAGATATTTGAGTAGGATAAGGCATACGACTGTTTTGGTCCTACGTGTCATCATGAGACATTGCATTAAGAGTGCATGCATGCATTGTTATATCGCTTCTGCATTGATTAGCTGCATGCATATTTATTATGAGACTATGTATTGTGTGTTGGGGCATGGTTTTGGGGGACTGTTGTTCTAGTGGGTTCAGAACTCACTGAGTAATTCTAAATTACTCATACCCCCTTTCCATGCAGGTAACTAGTAGGCGGGAACATTGGCAGGAAGCAGCGGGACGTTAGGACGCGGGTGTAGGTTTGGTGGCATTTGCAAGGATCATAGTTACTTTGATGTATGTACAATTACATACTTTTGGCTCTAGGATGTGCACAAACTCTGAATATTTTGTAATGTTATTTCTGCCTACTATTAATAAAATGATGTTTTATATTCGATGTGGTTGTACTTAAATGATATAAACCTTGTCCGGGTTGACACGACTCGCGGCTGTGGTATGGGTGGAGAAGTCTTAGGCCATGGTCCCGAGGTCATAGTGACCCTGCACAGGTTAACCAAAGAGCTGAATTTTATTTAGATTCTTGGTCGATTCATTCCGGCGATCTATTATTGTGGCACCATCTGGACGTTCGGGCTAGTCCGGCCTAGGACGGTTTGGGGGTGTTACAGACACCCCATATTAAATCCTTAGGATCTTTTGAAACGACAAGCGTTGATCGACACGCTCACATGTTCGTCGATCAACACCTACCAGTTACATTCCGAATTTGATTGCCAAGCATCAATGCAGAACAATTAAATGCTTCAAAACACTCGTCTCAGGCATCAACATTACCAACAGTAAGCACCAGTCAGCAACAAGAAAATGTACCAGAGCCTATGATCATTGAGCAGGCCACTAAGGAACAAGTTTCTAAGAGTAAGAAGAACAAAGATCCTAAGCATATACGAAGAGAAGCTAATGAGAAGGAGCTGGATATTTCACCAAGAGGATGATGAGGATCCCTGTGAACATGAAATTTGATGAAGCTTATTGGGCCATGGACTATGGATGTTTTCCAGAGAGAGCACAAAGACAGAGGGGGACCTTGAGAGTTTGTTCTATTGGATCAAAGAGAAGATAAAGCAGATGATTACATTGAAGAAGAAGAGTGATCATGGGAAGTGCGTGGTTCCTTGCACGATTGGAGGTCGCAACTACCCTAATGCACTCTGCGACATGGGTTCACCTTTGGGGATTGCTCCAAGGTGAATATAGGAGGGATTGTCAGTAAATTTTTAGGTCATGGATATTCAGATAGACTGGAAGCTTCTGTATTATTTGGGAGAGCTTTCATGGCTACGGCAAGAGCAGTTTGTGACATAAAGACAAACATGTTGTATCTCTTACTGATCAGTGAAACTGCTTTCTATGACCTTGTTCAAGTTGTCAAGGGAAACACGACATATATTGAGATAGGCGATGATCTAAGATATGTTGCAATTTGTTATTCTGATTCTGGCGCAGAGTATGAAGATGACAGCCAAACACCAGTATCGATTGAAACCACTACGACTTGAGAAATCCGAGAAGCCTTTCCTATTGAGGCCACCATGCCACCTAAGAGAACAATCAGTTTAGTAGCACCAGATGAATACATAGTTTACAGAGGTCAAAAGGGCAATGCACAAGCTAAGGATGGAAGGATTGTCAATGTTTCAAGGAAGATATGAAAGTAATACTTGAGATTGCAGACAATTGGGGAGGCCATTATTTGAGTCTACCAGAGTATGATGGATGTTTCTAGTTTCCTGAGACCATATTAAACCTACATGTCGGCCAGCACCTAAGATCTACTTGAAAGATCAAGTTGAAGAGATGATATCTGACATTAATATAGCTCATGAGAGGATGTTTGATGAGTTCTATAGGAATAGTTGCAATCTACTTCTCTCTCAACAACATCATTAGATGGATCAGCAAATGTATGGAAGAGTTACTTCTGAAAATGGATTACACACACGAGATTATCCAGAGACATAAACAACACATAACCAAAGGAGAAGAAGCCATCAAAAGCTTTGTAGGCACCTGATTTGAGATGATCAAAGAAGATGTGGACACTTGTTTTCCAACAAGTGTTCCATTACCTCCAAACTAACCAAAAACATCCAAAACATCAAGTTATATATTATAAACAAGCGCTTGATGGGAGACAACCCAGTTAGTAGGTTTTAAATTAGTTATCAGTTTTGTTTTTACTTATTTTCCGTGTTTATTTTATTTCAGCTTAAGAAAACGGAGACCCGCGGAAGACAAGTCTGCATCTAGCATCGACCGGCATTTGATCAATGTCGATCAACAAAGCATAACGAGCATCGAACGATCACCACTAAAATGTGTCACTCGACAATCACCATCAACTACTAGGTATAGCGATTGTCTTTCTTAAATTTTCTCCTTATGATTTATTTTCCCACTAATCTAAGACTGTATAACACTTGGACATAGTTTTTTAAGTCTAAGGAGGTTTTACTGATATTGTGTTCTATTTTGATCTTTATTTTATGTGTTTTTATTGAGTTTTTATAGAACCAAGAAGAGGATTATGTTCTTATTCGATTTTACTTATTATCGAACCACTCTCTAGAACCATTCTTTGATTTAGTGATTGCATAGTGTATTGGAAATAATATCAAAGTGAATCACCTGCCAATAACATCCACACTTGCTGAGAATGTTTGAAGGAACCGAAGCTGACCTCCAACCTAATCAACTTAATTTGCTTGTCTTGGGGCTTGGTAAACACTGGATCGGATTCCTCCTCAAAGTTTGAAGGTGAAAGTCTATTTTTTTCTGATTCCCCTCTCTCTTTCTTTCAGACCAAAAAGAATTCTAATATGATTTGGTGGCTACAACCATTAATGTATGATTCGTATAATTCTAGAATGAGATAAAGGTCAAAAAGAAGTTAACAGGATCTAGTGACAAAACCCATTAGGGCTTGATTCATGGAAGCCTTTCCAAATATCTTAGTCAATTAAATATAAAATAAAATGATATCCTTCAAAGAAGGGACACATTAACTGAGAGAAGTGAAAAGAGAGAGATGAAAGGGATCAGAGAAGACTACATGTGTGTTCAGATACTTGCTTGAGTAAGAGTCCATGTGTCCTTGCATCGATACTCCAAAGGTAAATCATGTACTGTTTGCATGTAATAAATGAGGTTTGTAGAGGGGTATGTCATATAGTGTTAGCTAAGTTGTTGGCTAGATGGTTTGGTTGCTAAGCTAGAGTAGAATACATAAGGTACCTCTTAAGTTGGCATTGATTCGATATGGCTGCAACATTGCAGAAGTGATAGTAGTAAGTTTAAAATTTTGTTAGTCCATTCGATTTTAAACTTTCACAGGACCGTGATATTCTTTTGGAAAAGGACAAGCAAAAGGATAAATCTGGGGGAGTTGATATACTATGGATTTTGTTAGTTTGTGCCCATAGTGTATGTACTTCTTAGATACTATTATATGTCTTTGGAGTCTGTTCTAGAGTCTTTCAGATCTAGGTGTGTTTTGGAGCATTGTGGAGATTATGAATTATTTTGAAGCTTAATGATGAGGAAATTTGTAGCTGTTGAAAAAATCAGAAATCAAAGTTGAGATCCGGGAGAAGTGTCGATCGACTCTACGTTCTTGGTATTTATAGACACCAATGCGAGTAGAAGGGCCGACTTGTACATGACCAACTTGAATCCGAGAAGATCCACATAATTACAAGACTACCCCTGGCCGACCTAATAACTACTATTTATGTGTTTGCCCATTGTTTAAGCAAAAGACAATATTTTCTATTCTTTTTACCACAACATATTATTATAGGGTCTTTAGTAGTTTTGGAGAGATTCCTTCATAGATATGTATTGGAAATCCGTTATTTCTTACCTTATTATATTTTATGCATTATATTGAAATTATTGTTCTACGTTGCGTAAATATGTCTGAATAGCGTCTCTTGTTAGGTTTAGACTTTTATTAGGGTTTATATGTATTGCTGAGATATAGAGCTGCTGGAATTACTCTTTAGGAGCTTCATCAGAATCGGGCTTATTGCTTGTATTCTAGATAGCTAACTAAAACCCCAAAATTAGGATACTAATAACTACAACAATAGGTTCACTACCTGATATTAATTCTGCTGAGATAGGCTGTTAGTGACATGCAATGGCTGGTCCAAATAATCCTAGTGAACATATCACTTAGGACGTTAATGCTTGTATAAGGAAGTAATGATCGACACTCATCCCATAACCTCAATCGACACTTAATTCTTGGCTTATCAGTATACGTTTGTCTCAGTAATCATTCCCACCAAAACATATATCAGTCAGTCCATGCACTCACTAATTGATCTCGGATGACAAGTCCATCCGTCTTGTCCGAATCCAACCAGCTTTGTCCGACAGGCTCAACCGCTCTTTCCGGACCTGACAGTGTTATCCTAAACCGACCAGCACTGTCCTAGACGATATGTCAAATCCTGACTAGGTAGTTTGATCATTCCAGCTGACCCGTCCTTAGACTGATCTAGATCAGTCCATGGAACACCGACACTACAACTCTCCCCCACTTGGAATGAATTCGTCCCTGAATGCAACGTTCTATAGAAACTTGTTCTATCTCTTTAAATCATTCCAGACTTCCGGCACTCAGTAGCCTTAACTCAGTTCGCAGACTTTTGGTCACTCGATTATTACTTATTTCCCAGATTCCCTCAAATTCAGTTCCAGAACTTTTGATCGCAATCACACTTGGGTTTGATCTTAGCTATCAACTTTCTCGATCCGGTCTCTTTAAACACTTATTCAGTCTCACGGACTCAGTTCAGTTCAGCAACTCACTAAGCATATTAGTTCTTATTTCCCAGTAATATCTTGGTGATCGGACACACACTTTGGTGAGAACACTTGAGTCCAAACAATGTTGATCGTTTTATCTCAATTCACGAAGTCTTAACTCACTACCTTAGTTAAGTTTTTCCAGTCTCTTTCCTTCCTGATCACAGTCACTCTTTTGACTCTATCTTAGTCCTTCTAGGATTCAGTCCAAACCCGTGTTAGTCCATTCTTCGACTAGAATGTTTGAATTGCATAATCTGATATTTCCGTAACATGGACCAACTCCGAATGCTAGAACACTAGATTATTTCCAGAACTCATGGCTTACTCACCCTAACCCCTTACAGTTGTTTCCTTGATCTCTCTTTGATTCTAACCAAATTCCAAATTACTTATGATCATTATAGACATCTCCGAGATCCTTACTGATCCTTATTGACATTTCTGAATCACTCTTGATCCTTACAGATTTTCTTTCCCGGATCCCACTCTTGATCCTTTACACAGTTTTACTTTTGAACTCTCAGTCCTCCTCAGTTCACAAAATTGTAATGGCGAACGCGTCTAGTTCCCAGTAACTCAGTCACACTTATTTCTTGAAAAGCTTTACCATTTCCACAAACATCAGAACAGCCTGACGTCAGAATATTCACGCAATGGAAAACTCACCTAGTTCCCATCAAAGCTTTCATCGCGATCAGAAACCCGCAGTGGTGAACTCATTGAGTTCCAGTAACAGTTAGTTATGCCTTGGAATGTACGCTTTCCACAGACATCAGATCGGGTTTCTTCAGACATCATTAAAGGGATTCGATGCTACACTAAACTAGCTCCCATGACGCGATAACAGATACGTCTTGGCGAATTCTCCGTTTCCCACAGAGGCCAGAATAGAACACGCGATGACAGTAACATATACATCTTGGAAACGCTCGGTTTTCACAGAGGCCAGAACAGATAGACGTCAATACATTTATGCCTTGGCAAACCCACCTGGTTCCCAAGTTCATAACACCACAATATCATGAACGCTTCGCAAACCCACTAGGTTCCCAAAGGCACCATATCTAATAGACGCTCGGTCGCTCGTCTAGCCTAATCGTCTTAAGTCATCAAGCAGTCATCTCGCGATCCAGCTAAGTCTTAGTAAGCATTACAACAATAAGCATATAGACTAATCTAGACTCTCGCATGAAAGGAATCAATCATCAAGACTAACATCATCATTTTAAACCAATGAGTTGTCGTCTGAAATCCTATCACGCGTTAATAAGCTTCACAGCCTCTAAGTGCATTATTTGATCTAGACACTCATGGAAGTAACCGATCATACTTCTACCATTGTCACTCCGAACACAACCCATATAGCATCTGGTACTTTTGAGTAGTTTCTTGATCACCCAATTAGTATTTGGAAAGTACACATGACTTCCAATTTCTTGTTTCGATAATCTCAACTCTCAGATCGCACAAGCCTACTACGACAATCGAGCTTAGTCCTCTAGACCATTCACTTGTCCATTTCTCTATATCCAGACTTGCTTACGCCACTTTTATCAAGTAAGACTTATTCAGATTCTCCATATCCATTCATGGAACTTTCAGTTCCAATTCACTGAACAACTTGTCCATCTCTTTGAAAATCTTAGAGTCCGTCTAAGCATTCTCACAAAACCATACACTTGAATGTAAGTTCTTTCTAATTTCACATTCCAGCACCAATGCCTTAGTCACATATCCTTAGAATTCCCCATGGACAACTTGTCCATCTCAATTTCCAATTCTTTTATTCGGTCAGATTATTCTTCAGCAATCCGTCCATTGCTTTAGCTAGTTTCTCTCCAATCTCGACCATCATTCGTTGAGACCTCCATCAAATTTGCCGGAGTACATGTCCCAACAAGTTTCTGATCATGAAATTTATGCTCATCAACTCGGCTCTTTTCCATTGAACACTGGTTCACTGAAATGTCATTTCCTTTGGTGAAACACAAGATTCACTTATGGACAACTTGTCCATTCCAGATTCAGGATCATCAGATCCTTTACTCCACATCCGACCTCCTTGGTCCTTGACAATCCATTGTCTTACTTAGTAATATTTGAATCTTCTTTTGGATTTCCTCGAACCACTTTATTCATCTTGACTTCAGTTCGCTTAATGTTCCTTAAGGTCCAAAAAAAGTCTTAGTCAATCCTTCTTGTTCTTCATTCAGGAATCCAGATCCATTCACTTCTACTAACCTCTCAGTCGGTCAATAATTTAGCTTAAATTTTTAATAACTAACTTTGTTATTCCTGCACATCTTAAGAAGCAATCTAATCATTCTCCAATTGACCTTACTCCTCTTTCCTTTCCAAACAAAATTCTAATTTACAACTCGCCCATACAAGTGAAACTCCGACTTGATCACTCCCAAGATCAAATCTCTCAATCAGTTCGTCAATGCTTCTCCCTTAGCATTATTTTCATCCAATCGGTAAAGACAATCTTGATCCTTGCATAAGTCCTTGTCCTAGCACCGTAATCTCTCTGATACCACTTGAAGGGTCCCGACCCGGTTTTCCTTACCGCCGGTACATCCATATGTTGCCTTCCCCGACCAAAGTGATAAGAACCTCATTGAGGAAATATACATAAAATGCTAAGAACAGATTTTCCCAGTTCTTAGCATTTTTATCGATACTTCCTCAATGAGGTTCAATTCAGTTCACAGTGTTCGCTAAGTCCTATCTAGCATCCTAGCAAATCACAAAGAATCACAGCAACATTAACATGTACTTTACTGCCTTGGTGCTTGATTGACTACTCGTCCATCAATATGATGCATCCTTGCTAAATTTATGCTTCCTTGCCTAGCTTAGTTCGATCAGACACTTAACTGAATCCCCTTGTTCTTTAGTTACTCAACCAACAATCCCCACATGACCAAGTAACAAAGAGAGACGGCTTGGTCTCCAACCAGCCATCCAGAGAAGACAGTACACTATCTATGCTCAACACTCTGGAACCAGTCACTGGTCGCATAATGATCAGTCAGTACACACCAGCTGATTCAGTACACACATGGCTCATCAGCCCTCAATAAGAAAGTGACTCCTACTAGTCACTAGATTTCCCACACTTGGCCATACATAATATCAGACCATCCGAAATCCTTCGACCAGTCCACAACTATGATCCAAATTGTACAATAACTCATCTGCTTATATTCTGGTCCTTTAACACCCACCAGATCAGTTGGAGTCCACTTGAAGTCGTTCGCTCCTCAGTATAATGTTCCACACTATCCTCATACTGTGTAGAAAAAATGCGCCCCACTAATACCAGAACCCAGTAAGATCTGTCGAACATCTCGCTCGTACGCCAACAGTCTAATTATCGCTAAATACTCAGTCGTCCAACAAATTGGACTTAGTATAACCGCCTATCTCCTCATCCAATCGGAAATGTTCCCAATGCTTCCCTTAATCGGGCTTGATCTCTATCGGATCACTACAGTCACGCACATTTTCGGATCGATCTCCTCTAGCCTCCACGTCCATCCATCCAAACTCACGATCGTCTCTATAAAACTGAATAGGCATCCAACCGCTCATACAAGTGAGTTTATCTCCTTGTTCCTTTCGTGAGTAGACCGCTCTTCGTCAGTACGTCCATATGACTCGGGCAGATAACACTGATGGCTAGATCGCCATTGGTTCTAACTGTCCATCTATTTGTTGATCCCACTTGATTCCTTCCTTTGTACCCAATCATGACTCCACATACCCCAAACAACACCAAAGCATAGTTCATGTGGGAATCAAAACCCTAACTTTCCCCGAGGTCCCATATTTCTGCTAAGCCTAACGACAAGTAGCCAAGTTATGTAAAACTAGAAGAAATAAAATAAATCGAAATAAAGAAAAGAGCAATAGAGATCTTATTTAGAATCTGCGTATGCGCGTTTACAACAGGTAAAAGCCTTGGCCGCAAGAGCTGTCGGTGACTTCCCTAGTTCTAACAACCTCAGACTTAAAAATCTAATTGAGTTGCAACTCGATAACAAAAACGTAAAGTTGCCAAAATCTCTCTAAGTGATGAGTGGCAGAGAATTTCGTGTATGTGCCTCTCTCTCTCCCTCGATTCTCTTATATAGGTCTTCAAGGTCGGTCATCTTTCTTTTTCTGCCCCCGATTCGAGTTTATCCTTCTGTGGAAATCTTCCTTATCTTCTCGATTTTCCATAATTATCTTCTTTTCCATTTATATTCTGCGGATATCCGGTATACCGTCATTATTGTTGGGATCATTCTCATCTAAAACCGTAAGTGGGCTTTTATCACGTTTTAACCCCTTTTGGGACATTTTGCGATTTAAGAGATTTTTACGATTTTCTTTCGGAGAAATCGTCCTTCGTACACGATGTTGGCTTCGAAAAATAATAAACCAATAGCATAGTGAGAAAACATGGTGTCTAAGTTAACCATTACCGTTTCGTACGATTGACTTGGAGTTTTACGAGAAAAAGTCTTTGGGATTTTTATCGTAAAACTTCAACGGAAACTCCAATCGAGACAAAAAAAGGAAGCCTAGTCAAGATTCAATGGATAGTGATGAAGAAGATGCGTTATAGTCGACCATGGAGAACTAGACGTTTGAATTTGTCTAATCGCCCATGGGCGATAAGAATTTGTGGAAAGTCTAGTCACCCATGGGCGACTAGTCGTAGGATGCCTCTAGTCGCCCGTGGTCGAATAGACTTTTCCAAGATTCTAGTAGCCCACTGACGACTAGACATTGTGTGTCTAGTCGACCATGGGAGACTAGACTATTCATTCCTCTAGTTGCCCACATGCGACTAGACTTTAACAAAGGTATAGCCGCCCATGGGCGACTAGAATTTGTCATGGGTCTAGTCACCAACAAGCGTTTAGGCTTGAAAATGATTCGGTTGTTCCCTCGATTACACATCTTGATTCATTGACCGGGATGTTATAAGTTGGGCGATGAAGAGTTCAGATGTGATGATTTCTTGTTTTCTTTTTACTCGAAAGAGAGATAACGTTTCCGCGGTAACTTTCAGTCATCAATTTCATCGTGACCATTTTTGACCCCATCAGTTAACCCCACAGCTTGTAAGAACTGCGGAAGCGTTCTTGTGAGATGTAGACGTGTTGGGTTAGTTAGGCGGAATTGATTGTTAAAAGTCCAACAATGAACAGTAAGTCCCTTTTCTTATAAGTATGTGGATTAAGCTTTTAATTTTTTACTTGATTACTCCCAGAAGAAAACTCTCCCAAGATAGAAAATCCTTTTTCTCTCTTCATCAGTTGTTTTTTTGTATCATGGACTTCAACAATGAAGCTTCCAAGAGTGCATTGATTTCCATATTCGTTCCCGAGAGCTTAAGAGTTTGGGGTGACAAGATTGTTCGGAAGGTTGAGTGTTATGAAATTTCGTTGATCCTTAGGGTGAATGTGTATTGGGAAGCGACTTGCGGTCTTGCACCTCCACGAACTGACTTGTGGAATCCTACATGACCGACCTTCATAGAGCCTGCCGAGTGACTAAGTGAATGTAGGAGTTCTTTCTTTGCTACCATTTGGGATTTTTGCCAAGTCGCAGAGGAGGTGGAGTATCGGATGCCGAAATATGGGGAGAGTGCCAACTCTCCGCTTCGTGGCTACTATATATGCTACGAAGTGCACCTTCTACAATGTCGCCTTTGGCTTCCCATCCCAGAAGTCATAGTCCGGTTCTTGGATCTTTATGGCTTGTGGATAAGCCAACTTTCGCCTAGCGGCCTGCAACACCTCGTTGGAATTTTTGTTCTAAGTTATGAACGAGGGATTGACCTAAGCGTCGACTATTTTCTAGCCTTTCTATATTTGAGGAGTGTGGGTTCGTTGCCCTGATGTTGCCTCAAGCCGAGGAAGGAGATGACGGTGATTACATCGTTTACGTCCAACTTTTATGGTTGGGATAAGTATTACTTCTTTGTCCAAATAAATTAGGCTCCCGTTGTGGAACAAAGCATCCCTTTCTTCAGAAAAAAATGGGGTTGCAAGGGTATTGTGGTCGGACTCTTTGATCCTTTTGGTTGCTTACTTATGTCTGACCATTTTTTTTTTGTTTTTCAGCTGTCGACCCTCTCCCCCTGTTTCATGCGGACACACATGTCGTTAGGGACCTTCTTCGAGGCGGCCTGTTTCATTGCAGTTACTTTTACCCACGATGAGTTCATGCAGCGGTCGAGTACCATCACCCTCAAGCTCAACCTCATACGGTCGTGAAGGAAGAATCAGATCCAGTCATGGACCAGTACGTTCCATACGAGATTCCTGTTGTGAGGGAGAGGGTGAGATCACCCAAGAACAAAGTAGTCACCACCGATGAAGGCGATGTTTCTTTCTATAGGGTGGATATACCCTCCGAGGAGTGGTATCGCGATCTCCTCGCTGGAGACGGGAGTGGTACCAGTCAGACCTTGCTGCCTCCGTGCGGAGGTGGATCCGACCTTGACGAGTATCTTGCCTCTCTTAACATTCCATTGGGTCAGCCTGAGACCAGCAGAGAACCAGTTAGATCAACGGATATTACAGAAGCATCACGACTATGCATGGGGCCAGTTTTGGCTTTTACTTTGGCCTTGTTTTGTAGAATTGGTCTCAAACGAAAGGTTTCATGCAGGGGCTTCACGTTATGTACGAGGCTCTTAGGGAGAGCTGTCTTGAAGCACAAACGGTCAGTTCAAAGCTGAGATGGCCCAAAAGGAAAATGCTCGTTTAAAGGGCGAGGTTGAGGCATTCCTTCTTTGTGAAAAAGATTTCAAGTGGGAGCGAGCCCACCTTCTCTGCCGTGAGCGTAGTGCTGGTCGAAGAGAGATGGCTTTGATCGTGAATGATCATTCAACGCAGTTCTCGGCTGACTTTGGAGAGTTTCAGCGCGTGTATAAGTCCTTTAGGGATTATCACGAGTGTCGAGGTTCCATTGGCGCTCCGTGCCGTACGCAGGGAAGCGACTACTACTTGAAGACCAAAGAGGCGATGATGTCGAAGCATCTGGCCAAACTTTCCAGCATGGAATCGACGATCCGTCAAATAGAGAGGAAGATTTGGGAGCACTGAGCCCCGATTCCCATTTCTCCTGACTCAGAGGAGTTTGGAGCTGCTCCTCTAGGAGAGAATGTCGAGGTCGAGCAGCACGTGGACCCGTTGGGAGTTAGTGATTACTCGATCGGGAGGTCAATATCTGGAAACTTTGAATTGTATCCGTGTTTTTAAGGGAGCGTATTCCATATGTTATGTTTATATTATTGTTTTGGCAAAGTATGTCCGTTAGACTTATCGGGACTTGTTGTATGTGGCTTTGAATCCCCGCCGCTTTCTGGCTTTTCTTTTATTGATAATTTTTTTTTTGTTTTTAATAGTGTATGAGTAGTATTATGGATGTAGAGGAAAGAATACGAGTCATCATCTTGTGTCTATCTCTTTGAAGAATCGTTACGCACGTTGTTCGTTTCAGGTGAAAGTATTCAAAAACTTAGTTAGTTTTTGGTTTTTATGAACCAACGAATGTAAGCAAAGAGACAAGTTTTGGGATTATGTATCGGTTATATACTATGCCTTGAGATGTTTGAGACCAATGTGCTGGGTTTAGCGCACGCCCCAGGCTTACTTTTGGTTTTAAGTTTTGCGTTGACTATTCCGGCTTTGAGTACCCGTTTGTAGTTTTGACCAGGTTCCGTCTCAATATTAAAGTCAGCGATAAGTTCTTGGCTTATATAACTTGCATCGATCGGAAACTGAGCATCTCTCTATAGACAATTTAGAAGTCATCTCGCAGAATGTTGTTTCGTTGTAGGTCAAGTTTCGGGTCCAGGTGTTTCCCGATGTTCTTCCTTGATGTGATATTGGGATGATATATGAAGTAATGGACATGGAACATTCAGAATTTGACCCATGATGTTAGCTAACATGCCCATCCCATTTTTTATCAAGTTACAAGCCCAAAATGATTCATAAACAAGTGTTTTTTTTTGCTGTCCAAGATGAGTTACGAAAATCATAAACTAAATAGCATAGAAAGCTTCTCTCTCTCTTGCATGCAAGGAATGCTTGTTTCAAGAACCTTCTCTCTCCTCCATGCACTCAATTTATCATTTCCTATGTATTTAATATCTAGCTTTCTCACCAATTTTTTTTCTTATAAATAAGTTGTAATCTCATTGAAATAACAAGAGTGAGTTTATATTTTTGGAACCTTGAGAGTGTTTCTCATTTTTCTCTCAATGGTGTGTAATATCCGTCTTGGTGCGTCATATCCAAGGGATCAGTTGATCTGTCCTGGTGCATCATATCCATGGGTCACCTCATTATCATCAAGATGCGTCATATCCTAGGGCATTGAGTTGGAATATCAGAGGCCTTCCGCATCCTTCGTGTGACCATTTACTCCACATCCCTTGTCTTTGAAGTTTCACGATTTCATAGCAGCAAGGCTTATCCCTTCTACCAATTTAAGAGTGTATTCCTTGGGAGGTTTTCATCATTCTTTGTTCCGGCGCGGAGTGGATGGAATAATTGTGCACACCCAAGACGCCTTCTCCCTCATGGTGGACGTACTTGTCTTTAAGAGAGGCCTTTGTTTTCAGCTTCTGTTATGATGCCATGCCTTTAAAGGTTTTTCTTGTTATTTGGTGTTTCCGGGAAAGGACTTTATCTCTTCTTCGATGATTATATTGTCCATTGCTTTATGAAGAGCATCCTGGATTGTACGCGGCTTTTCTAGAGTTAACCACTTCCTGAGTTTTGACTTATACTAGAGAGTCTTTCGGAGCGCATCGATAGCCACCTTATCACTGATTACACTAACACTAGACATGACAATTTTAAATCGGTTCATGTAGTCAGGTTTGTCTTCCTTTTGGGACAAGCTTCAAAGATCAACATCGGAGGTTTCCCTATTCATGAACATCGAGTATTGCTTGAGGAATTTCGAAGCGATTTAGCTGAAGCTTCCGATGGAGTTCCGCTTTAAGCGAGAGAACCGTTTGAGTGCTGCTCCCTAAAGATGCTCGATGAAGAGGAGAAAATAGCAGGTTTCCTTTTCGTTGACCATGAGTTTGGCCCTACCCATCACGATCTGGATGGTCTGCAGATGTACTTTTGGGTCGCCTGTTTCATTGTATTCAGGGATTTTGATAATTTCTGGATCCAAAACTCTTGTTTCAGAGATACGAAAGGTGAATGGAGTTTTCTGAGCTTCTTCAAGGAATTTGTAGATCTCGGGTATGTGGCGTGGTGAATTTGAAACTTCACCACTTTTATCTCTGCGGTCGTTGTCGCTATGTAATCGCGAATCTCACTGGGGTCACTGCCAGTAGTTTTCCTAGTTTGTCGGCGTTCGCTGCGAGTGACTCGAGCCTGCTCTTCGGCTAACTTTTCATGTTCTACCTAGAAGATGTTTTATTCTTCTTCAGCCTGGGTATAATGAACAGATCGTTCTCCCGAGCCGTGCGGCTTCTCCTCCTCCTTGGGTGTACTTCAATGTCCTTGTCCGAAGGGTCGGACTGATTGCTGGGTTCCAAGTTGACCCGTTCGCTTCTTCAGCCCCAGTTTCTTGTTCAAGAGGTTGAGTGTTTCCCGTGTTCGGCCGAGTTACGTCAGGGTTTCCTTCGTCTGGAATCCAATTAGACGAAGAATTACGCGTGTTTGTTAGCCCATCGTGCAGAGTCGTGAAGTCTAGTCTTCCTCCGCGGATTCTAGTTGTTCCACGCGGAAGAACGCCCCTGGTTTTCGCTGTTAGGGTTTCAACCTGTTTAGCGAGAGAACTCGAGAGCTTGTCTTGTTCGGCCGACTTCTTTTTGAGAGTCGCGCTAATATTTTTAATCTCCTCGAACACTGTGGTGTTTGCTTTTGCGTTAACCGATGGAACGTTCGCTGCTGAGTGCTTTCAACATTGTCCTCGACGGCGTTGCCATCGCGAAGTGGTTAATTGTCTGGAACGTCTGTAGACATACTTGACCAAGCGTTTTGCGGCTGGAATTTAGATTAATCTGTAACCTCCCCTCCTTCAAGCGCCAAACTGTGGGAACTGAAATTCACACAGTCGATTTCCGTAATCGGGGAAAAGCTAAGAAACCGTAACTTTCCCCGAGGTCCTGGATTTATATTGAGCCTAATGGCAAGTGGTCCAGTTATGTATAAACATACAAAACAAAATAGATCGAGATAAAGAAAAGAGCAATACATATGTTATTCCGAATCTGTGTATGAGCGTTTACAACAGGTAAAAGCCTTGGCCGCAAGAGCTGTCGGCCAGTGCCTTAGTTTTAACAACCTAAGACTTGAAAACCTAATCGAGTCGCAGCTCAATAACAAAAATGGAAAGTTGCCTAAATCCCTCTAAGTGCTGAGTTCCAGAGAATTTTGTGTATGTGCCTCTCTCCCTTGCTTCTCTTATATAGATCTTCAAGGTTGGTCGTCATTTCTCTTCTGCTCCCAATTCGAGTTTATCCTTCTACAAAATCTTCCTTATCTTCTCTATTTTCCCTAATTATATCAGACTTAACAATTATCTTCTTTTCCATTTATCTTCTGCGGGTATCTAGTAGACCGAAATAATATTTGGGCCCATTCTCTTCTAAAACAGTAAATGGGATTTTATCGCGTTTTAGCCCCTTTCGGGTCATATTGCGATATAAGTGATTTTACCATTTCTTTCGGAGAAATCGTCCTTTGTATGATGACAAGATGCTAGCTCCAAAAAATAATAAACATATCATATAGTTGAGATAACATTGGGGTTTAAGTAAACCATTATCCGTTTCATACGATTGACTCGGAGTTTTAAGAGAAAACAAGTCTTTGCGATTTTAATCGTAAAACTTCAACTATAAACTCTAATCGACAAGAAACAAGGAAAATTCTAGACAAGAATCAAAGGAGAGAGTGATGAAGAAGATATGGTCTAGTCGACCACAGATGACTAGATATTTGCACGGGCCTATTCACCCAAGGATGATTAGACTTTGTGGAGAGTCTAGTCGCCCACAACGACTAGACGTTGCGTGTTTAGTCGCCCGTGGGTGACTAGACTTGGTAATGAGTCTAGTCACACGTTGGCGACTAGACGTTGCATTCCTTTAATCGCCCACGGGAAACTAGACGTTTGCACACGCCTAATCGCCCATGGGTGATTTGACTTTTTGCAGAGTCTAATCTCCCATGGGCTACTAGACGTAGGATGCGTCTTGTTGCCCATGGGCGACTAGACGTAGGTTGCGTCTTGTTGCCCATGGGCGACTAGACTTTACCAAGAATCTAGTAGACGACTAGACTTTGCCAAGAGTCTAGTCACCCATGGGCTACTAGAATTTGCGTGTCCAATCGTCCGCGTATGACTAAACGTTGCGTTTCTAGTTCCCCACGGGCGACTGCACGTTGCATTCGCCTAATCGCCGATGGGAAACTAGACCTTGCCACAGGTCTAGTCACCTATAGGCGACTAGACACACAACGCCTAGTCGCCCACGGGCGGCTAGAACTTTTGAAATGTTGACATGTGTGTTGTTTACTGTTCTAGCAGGGTATAAATATCGTAAACAATCAACTATCAAATTAACCCATAATCCTAATACCCAAAACAATACTCTTGCTAAGAGAGATCAGTTGTAGTACATAGGGATCGAATCCAAAGAGAACAATGTCACACAATTGATTTATTATTCCTAAGGTTAAGCTAGGTGATTATATATATATATATATTGGTAACAAGTAATCATTTTAAGGAAATGTTCCTTAATAGAGAGTGTAGATGCAATATGGAAATATGCTTAATAATGTAAATATGAAAATATGCTAATAATGTAAATATGGAAATATGGTAATAAACTAACTAGATGTAAATGTAAATATGCTAGATCTAGGGTTCCAGTCAAGTGGATTATAGAGAATAGAAGTTAAGGGTATTAATCATAGAACTCGATATCTAATGTAAAAGACTACCAACTCTTGATGTGAGTCTAACCAATTGACTAAGTCCAATGTCTCAACTCTCGCTTGTTGACACGAAATGACCGTCGATCAATGACAATGATCTTGTGTCGGTTGATGGTTTCTTAAGTCAAGCTTTATGACCTAATTCGATAAATTCACTAGATTAACTAAATCAACTCTCGTTTGTTTCTAGCAACCTTGCTCAACAGGATTAATTCCAGTAGTAGATCATGCTCTCGCTTGCGCCTAACTATCCTATGATCAGGGTTCTAGTTAGCTACTGTAGAAGTATAAAAGAAAAGTGCAGGTTTTACCTTGAGCGTATAAATTAAAGGATATATAGACTCTTACTTCTGCAAGTGTCTGAACACACATGTAATCTTCTTTGATTCCTTTCCTCTCTCTTTTCTCACTTCTTCTCAGTCAATGTCTCCCTTCTTTTCTTTTGAGGGTATCATTTTTTAAAAAAAATTGACTGAGATGTTTGGATAGGCTTCCATGAATCAAGCCCAAATGATTTTTGCCACAAGATCCTGGTCACTACTTTTTGACTTCTTTCTCTTTCTAGGATCATATGAATCAAGCTTTAATGGTTGTAGCCAGCAAATCCTGTTCGACTCCTTTTTTAATCTGAAGGGGAGGGGGAGGGGAATCCGAAGCACACAGACTTTACCTTCCAGACTTTACCTTCCAGACTTGCAGAAGGAATTCGATCCAGTGTATACCAAATCCCAAAGCAAGCAAATAATGTCAGGATTATTTTTGGAAATAAGCTTCGGTTCCTTCAAACTTTCTAATCAAGTGTGATATAGTGGCAGGATGATCCACTTTGGTCTCTCTTGTAATTTCTGCTAACAACTTTCTAAGAATGGTGCTAAAGTGTGGGTAGTCAATAATAAATCTTCACCATAGTCCTCTTCTTTACGCGATAAAATTCTTTGGAAAACTTATATATAAATAGTAAATAAAACTCAAAAACAATAAAATAATGTTAGTAAACCTCCCATAGACTTAAATTACATTGTCCCAGTGTAATTTGCCCTGGATTGGTTAGGTAAAATTAAATCATAATTAAATAACTTAAGTATAGAACTCGACACCTCTCTCTGTAAGAGAGTTTCGATCGATGGTAGGCGGTTATGGTCGATCGATGGTCGCGATCCAGTGTCGACCGATGGTACTTCTATGGTGTCCATCGATGATAGTATAAATAGTCTGTAGAAATAAAAAGTAGTATAAGCATAAACTTACTAAACAGCGGGTTGTCTCCCACTCAGAGCTTGGTTATGGTCTTAAGCTCGACGTTTAGACCTTTCTGACTAGAATGGAGGTGGATCAACACTTCGAAAAAAAATGTCTACATCTTCTTTGCTCTTCTGAAACCATGTACCAATGAAGCTTCTCATTGCTTCATCTCCTCTGGCTTTCTCATTCTTTATGATCTCCTTAGTCCTCAACTGAATGCATTCTCCTTTGTAGATTCTCAATATTACACTGTAGCATTCTAAGTCTTGCAGCTGTAGTCTCTGATATATCCTCCAATTTCTGAGAAATATCTTCATTCATTAGGCTTTGAGAAAAAGCAATCTCATTGAACTTGTCTTCCAATTGTGTTTCTACTACGTACTTTTGTCTGTCGAACTTAGCATCGATCGATGGCGCGATGTTGCCTTTGATCGATGGCACTCTGTCGGGTCCACTCGCATGTTGTCTTTGAACATTATCCAAATCTCGCTGCATCTTATCCATGCGTGTAGTCAGACCGGTGAGGCACTTGTCGATAGGATAGTAGACATCATCAAGCCTCATGTAGGAATCTTCTAATGACATCTCTTGAGCGTTGTAGATCCCAGTCACAAGATCATCAATCTCATCTCTGCTGTATGTTTCTTGCTTCTTCTTGGACATAGCGATCTTTTCTGCATGTTTAGGTAAACATATGTAGCTGTACTCAAACATAGTAGCTCTCTCTAGAACTGCTCTGATATCTTCCTCTTGCACATTCAAAATTCGTTCGTCTATAGTGTGTGCATTACCATTCTCATCTCTGTATATGCCATACTCATCTTGCTTTTCCCAAAAGAAAATCCTTCTGCCATCAGTATCAAAAGCTCTCTTTCCATACTCTACCTGACCGTCTATTAGTAGGGGTTTATCCAACTGATTGGTCCCGAAGTATCTGAAGTAAAGGGGTTAGATGTACAGAACTCATGTACTCCTAGAATGGTGGTATCGATCAATGCATGCTTCTTGTTGTCGATCGATAATTGGTATTGGATAGGCTCCTACTTATGCTCCTTCATGTCGATCGATGGTGGCACCTGCGCGTTGATCGATGGATGTTGCTGTTGTCCAAATAAACATCCTGATCCGTTAGCCATAACAAGGGCATCTGCTACATCTTCCTTTGGTATGTTGAGAATTCTGAAGTAAAGATCTCGTGCACGTCCCTCTGTATCTTTGAAAATTCCAAACTCGTCTGGTCTGAGATAACCATCTTCTGTATCTTCTGCTCCAAGTAATTGTTCTGGTCTTCGTTTGATGGCCAAGATATGTTGAGGATTGATGTTGGATTGCCTACTCTCACGTTCATTACCCAGCCAGCTTCTTCCAGTGCCAGGCTGCGAGATTCAATAATTTCCTCATCTCTGTAATCTGCATCGTGTTCTTTGTAAGCTCCACTGTATCCTTGGTACGCCGGATTAGCGTTGATCAGTGCCGTCTGTGGAACGTCGATCGATGCTCAATAATCAGACTGGTGGATGAAAAGGTTTCCAGCTCCGTTAACCATTTCAAGTATATCTGCCACATCGTCCTTCGTGACATGTAGAATTTTGCCATCGATAGCTCTTGCATAACCATCTGGATCTCGCATAATATCGAACTCATCTGGTTGTTAATAACCATATTCCCTTTCGTGTTCTGCATATGAATCTCGTTTGGTTTCTGCTTCATTTTCAGTATAGATTGACGGTGTATGGTGTACGTCGATCGATGTCGATTTCCCAGGTTGATGGGAAACATGGAAAACTCCAGCCTCTTCCATAGCAATCCTCGCTATTCAATCATTTCTTCGTCTCTATAATATTCGTCGTACTCTAGGTAGGCTGTGTTGTAACTGAAATCACCATGGTGGGTTGGGCTTGTTCGAAATTTTGAGTGTCGACCGATGCGATAGGGTGGGTGTTGATCGATTGTTGAACGGTATGTCTGTCGATCGATGGGTTGGGTGTCAATCTATGCTCCTTATTCTGATTCCTCACCGAAATCGTAATTGCAGAAACATGTGGCCACAAGCTCTGCATCATTTCACAATTCTATCAGAGTAGCCTTGTTCTGATTTTTGACAGGTTCATAAAAAATATTATTTTGATCAATTAGAGATAGATACAACCTGTTTGACTTAATATCGCATATGGCTCCCATAGTAGCCAAGAATGCTCACCCAAGTAGTAGAGAAGAGTTCCAATCTACCCTGATGTCCATCACATGAAAATCTGTTGGAACTAATGTATTGTTGATCTGCACTGGAACATCTTTTACCATCCCTCCTGAATTCACTCTTGAGCAGTCACTGAATGTAAATTAATCGTTAGAGGGTTCCACTTTTAGGTTCAGATCCTCTGTCATTAACTTTGGCACAATGCTTATTTAAGATTTAGTGTCACAAAGGGCGTTGGGGTATATCCAAGGTACTTGGGTTCATTTAGGATTATTGAAAGAGTTTAAGGTGGCATACAAGTTGGACTTGTTAACCGAGATGGAAGCATTTCATAATGTGTTCCATGTCTCCCAACTTTGGAAATGCCTAATGGATCAATACATACTCATACAAGAGATTCCTTCCTATCTAGATGTGAACCTAAGCATAGAGACAAAGCGGGTTCAAATAGTAGATCAGATGGAAAAAAAACAACAAGGAAGAAACCAACTCAGCTGGTCAAGGTCATTTGGGATTGTATTGGGCAAGAGGAAACGGCTTGGGAAATAGAGGCTAAGATGAAAGAAAACTTTCCTAAGTGGCTTAAGCAGCTTGCAATAGATGAAACACTTGGTTTGGATTTGAGGGAAAATCCATCACAAGTGGGGGAGACTTGTCACGTCTCCAAACCTAGATAGGATCATCATGACAGGCCATGTTACGAGGAACCAAACCAACCGGTCATATGACGAAATGGCAAGTGTACCATGGTCTAAAGAGAATGTTAAGTGCACCAAAAGGCTGAGACTTAGCCAAATAGAGAAGGAAACGATGATAAAGGAGTTGGACGAGTTGTACGGTAGCTGGACAATGCGAGTGGGAAGCTCAACCAGCTGGACAAAGCTTGGTTGGAGCTCAAAAAATGTGGTTCATCTTGATTTAGTGGACTAACTCACTTAGCTTGGTAGTTGGGAGTCAGCTCAACTCAGCTGGACTGAGTGTCTGGATGTTGGGTGGTTGGACCAGGTCTGAGCTGTTGTCAGGCCTTGTGGTCAACCCAAGCTGGCCATGGGCCAATGGCATCATGCGATCATTCCACGGGCTTTGGAAATGGGTCTAAGCCCAAGATTGGCTTGCTATGGGGTGGTTATAGGCGATGGGATGGGAATTGATAAAGTGGCACCCATTCGCCCACAAGTTATTCACCCATCAAGTCACACCCGTTCGGCCTAGGCAGTTGGCTGAACTTTTCTCTATAAATATAAGGGCATGTGGTCAACTTTTATCATCAGTTCCTTAGGTAAATATACAGGCAATCGCCGTGAGAGAGAGAGAGAGATCGGCGTCTACAAGGCCTGTTGTTGGTTGTTTCATTTTGGCGAGAGCAAGATCTTTTGGGAGGGAAGGAGATCAATCCATATGGATACCAGGGAAAGAAGAAGGCTTGGAGAAGGGCTCCAACACACCGCATCACACATCCAAGGTAAGAGGTTTCATCGGGCGATCCATCGTCCTAGACCCCTGGCTGGTATGGTGGTGTATATGGGCTGATTGGGTTATGTTTACATCTGATCCTCCCTTATGCTTGATCGCTTCTTCTCCTCTTCTTAATATGTATTGAATCTCATTTTATGACTAATACAATATAGATTTATCTTAGTGTTTATACATGTTAATCAATTTGTTTATGAACATCGTATACATCGTACAGATTGAATATGACTCAGAAAAATATTGGACTTAAAAATAATTCAAGGGTCGAATTGGGGTAGTGTAAGGCTGCGGGTATTATTGGATTGGGTGCTCGGGATTGGGTCTTACATTTAACATTACTTAGAATCATAAAATTCAATCAAGAGTTTAATCTTCTACACCCCTTTTTCTGGTTTATAGTAAATGTCCTAACAATCACGCAAGACTCCATTCAAACAGACGGATCATGTTTCAAAATCTAAACTACCATAGGAATAATTCAACACTAGTACAAGATTTAACAAAATAATCCCCACCTTAGCAATGTAAAAGTACTATATATGAACTTTAGATGCTCAAACAAACTCGAAATCTGAAATCAGGGCAAATAATTGAGTCATAACGCCTTTCAACAGTTAAAAACGGATAATCGGTGGTTTGACCAACGTGAATAAAAAAAGTCAACAGTTTTACTCAATGGTCAACCCGGTCAACTCTAACCCAATGTGGTCAACCATTAACCAGCATGTAATCTAGTTGACCCACTGTTCCCCCTAATTGAATTCAAATTCAATTAGACCATCCTGTTAACCTAGCCTAAATTTAATTCCAGTAACTAACCCAGTTTACCCTAACCAAAATCAGTTATAATAAACCAACCAGTTTGACTAGTCAACAATTTGACTCGTCAACAATTCGACTCATCAACAATTTGAATCCTTGAGTCGATTCAGCTGATTCGTCAAGTCACCCGCGAGTTACCGGTAGCCGGAGGTGGCTTACAAGAAAATCAACGGAGGCGGCAATGCGATGGAGGCTTCCCAGGCGACGGACTATGGTGATTGTAGACGGCAGCTCCAGCGAACAGCGGTTGGAGATGGTTGCGCACAAACGACATGCATGTCCACTTCAGTGGGCTGAAGTAGCGCGTGACATTCACGCACAAGACTTAGGGCGGTGTGTGGTGCTGCGTGACTCATCTCGATGTCACAAACACGATGGTGTCCTTAGATTCATGAATAACAGCATGGTTAGAGAGCAATGACCGATTTATCGAACGACCACACAATACTAAAACGGAAAACGTTGTTTATGGGTTATCTTCGATGGTTAACGGTGACCTAGTGACTCTCGGTTGATTGTTAAAGTTGTGGTTCGTTCTCAAAACTCCTTAACGGCTAAATTTATGAAAGGTTTCGACGCACTGAATTTTTCTGAATAAGATAATGAAGTAGTTTTCTTTTAAAAGTGAGGACTCACCTAGGGTGTCTTGCAACCCTAAATAGCCTTGTTGGGGGCCGAAACAAATGGGTCGGAAGTTGAATCGTTACATTCATGTTACAGAGGTAGAGAGAGCCTTGGTGACTGCCTAGGACCATGGGACATATTTAAATAGTAAATATCACATTTATCTACTAATATTAAAAGAAGAATATCGTGAGTGTTGAGAGTGTCCATGTCAGAAAATTAAATCAACCAATCAGAAGATTTTCTCCTGCCACAACTTCCACCAATCACAGTCCTAATCACATGATTATAGTTAAGCGCATCACTGCTTCCATGGATATCAAGAAGCTGATTACCAGCTCAAAGTCACCAGAGAAATCCACCACCAAAGCACCGTCAAAATCTCTGATGAAGGCTCCCCTGAAATCAACCACCACTTGGCCATACGGGCGAGTTGGTCAGTACGGATCAACCAACTCGCCATATGGCCAAGTTGGTCAGCATAGACCGACCAACTCGCCTGTATGGTGAGTTGGTTAGCATGGACCAACCAACTCGCCCGTATGGCGAGTTGGACAAGGGCAACTCGCCATACAGGGGAGTTGGTCAGCATGGACCGACCAAATCGCCCGCATGGCGAGTTGTTCAGCACGGATCGACCAACTAGCCCGAATGGCGAGTTGGACAAGGCCAACTCATCATACGGGCGAGTTGGACGGAACAGACCAACCAGCTCACCCGTACAGCAAGTTGGACTGTCCAACTCGCCGTACGGGCGAATTGGATGGCATGACACGACCAACTCCCCTGTACGGCGAGTTGGATAAGGCCAACTCGCCGTACGGGCGAGTTGGTAGGCACAACACGGCCAACTCGCAAAACGGGCGAGTTAGATTGCACAAGCAATCTGAATCGCTCATTCGGCAAGTCGGATCAAATCAATCCAGTTTCACCTCATCGTCGTTTAGCTCCCTCTTTCGATACTTGATCGAACTTATCTTTGTTCCGTCTCTATCGCGATTGACATTGGAACCTTACCGAATGAACTCGTTTTCTCGAGAAAGGATCGGGTCGATCGTATGAGACGATAACGGTTAACTAAACACCTAGAGTCAGAGTCCCAATACGGAAGATCCTAACTCTTGGACGACGTCGTCTTAGTAATTTTATTTCGATAAAATCGTAGAAACGCCTAAGTTAGAAAACAGCCCGACAAGGTCTAAAGCTCGGCTAAAGGCCCACTCGCGATTTCATCCTACATCAAGCCCAAACTTTGTGACGCTTTATCTTTTATTTTGCAGGAAAGGATAAATGTTAAGTTTGAAGGGATAAATGTTAAGATCGAAGGATAAATGTTAAGTTTACGAAGATAAACATGAAGATTGAGGAAAAAAAGAATATTTCCGCGAAGCGATAAATTCGACCAAGGGCAGAAGGGGAAAGAGCAAACCGCCTCTAGAGGAGTATATAAGGACTTCAAGGGTGATGATGCAGAGTACACACGAAAATCTCCACTCAGAGCAATCATAGCTTAGCACTTTAAGCATTTAGGCAACTTTCCGTTTTTTTTATTCGAGCTGCGACTCAACTAGGATTTTGCAGTCTTAGGTTATTACAACTAGGGATCTCGCCGACAGATCTCATAGTCGAGGCTCTTATCCTGTTGTAAACGCTCACACGTAAATTCGGAATAAGACATCTATTTGCTTTCTTTTCGATTCTTACTTTGTTTTCTATATTTACTTCGTATTCTGACTGATGGGCGTGTGGTCTAGTAGATATCTGGGACCTCTGAGAAACTAGGGTTTACCCTGCATTCCTAATTCAACAGAAATCGACAGTGCGAATTTCGGTTCCCACAGTTTGGTGCTAGAAGGAGAGGAGATACAGATCAATCTAACTCTGAGCTATCAACCCTCAATCGAAACATGTCAGATCTCAAGAACTTCACAGTTCTTACATCGGATTCCGCCTAATTCATCCAATATGCTTAAAAACGCTCGCAAGAACTTCACAGTTCTGACGAGCTGGGGGGCTAACTATTGGGGTCAAAATCGGTTACGTCGGAATTAACGTCGAAACCTATTGGGAGAATGCGTTTGTTGGGAGCAAAAACGGCATTCTCGAAATCAGCATCTAAAAATCGTGTTTCCATAGGAATGTAGTCTCGAAATCGACTTAACGAAAGTCTCCGAGCCAAAACTCAAAAGAAAGAAACACGAATCGACCAATTCGCACGTATGGCGAGTTGGACAAGGCCAACACACCACCAACTCGCCCGTATGGCGAGTTGGTCAGCCTGGACCGGCCAACTCGCCCGTATGGCGATTTGGTCAGCATAGATCGACCAACTCGCCCGTATGGCGAGTTGGACAAGGCCAACTTGCCATATGGGAGAGTTAGATGGCACAAGCAATCCGACTCGCTCGTTCGACAAGTCAGATCAAATCAATCCAGTTTCACTTCATCCTTGATAAGCTCCCTCTTTTGATCGAGAATGACATTGGAACCTTACCGAAAGAACTCATTTTATCGAGAAAGAATCGGTTTGATCGTATTAGAAGATAACGGTTAACTAAACACCTAGAGTCACAGCCCCATACGAAAGATCCTAACTCTCGGAAGACATCATCTTAGCAATGTTTTTTTGATAAAATCATAGAAACGCCTAAGTCAGAAAACGGCCAGACAAGGTCTAAAGCTCGGCAAAAGGCCCACTTGTGATTTCATCCGAAATCAAGCCCAAAATTTGGGAAACTTTAGTTTTTATTTTGCAGGAAAGGATAAATGTTAAGTTTGATGGGATAAATGTCAAGATCGAAGGATAAATGTTAAGTTTCCGAAGATAATCATGAATATCAAGGAAAAAAGTAATATTTTTGCGAAGCGATAAATTCGACCCAGTATGCTTCAGCTTCTTCAGGATCGACTTAATACACCAAGAATTCCACTTTCACTACAGCATCATTGTATTGCAAGCTGGAACCATCGGGGACGGAACGGTCATCACGAGATTTTGAAGAAACCTCTCTCCCCGAAGACATAACTTCCTTTTTACCAAAGAAATGAAAGAAAGGAGAAAATCTTTTCATTCTTAAAAAAGTTTGTGGAAATATACAAATGAAGAGTTTGTAAAACTACTCTACATACTTACAGAAGAAATGATTTACTTTTTTGCCTCTAGGCTTCAGACGTCGGATTCCGCCTAATTCATCCAATATACTTAAAAACGCTCGCAAGAACTTCACAGTTCTAACAAGCTGGGGGGCTAACTATTGGGGTCAAAATCGGTTACGACGGAATTAACGTCAAAAACCTACCGGGAGAATGCGTTTGTTGGGAGCAAAAATGACATTCTCGAAATCAGTAAATAAAAATCGTGTTTCCATACAAATGCAATCTCGAAATCAACTTAACTAAAGTCTCCGGGCCAAAACTCGAAAGAAAGAAACACGAATAGACCAACTCGCCCGTACGGCGAGTTGGTCAGCCTGGACCGGTCAACTCGCCCGTATGGCAAGTTTGTCAGCACGGAGCAACCAACTCGCCCGTATGGCAATTTGGGGAGTTAGATGGCACGAGCAATCCGACTCGCTCGTTCGGCAAGTCGGATCAAATCGATCTAGTTTCACCTCTTCCTCGTTAAGCTCCCTCTTTTGATACTTGATAGAATTTATCTTTGTTCCATCTCGATAGGGATAGACATTGGAACTTACCGAAAGAACTCGTTTTTTCGAGAAAGAATTGGGTGGATCGTATGAGACAATAACGGTTAACTAAACACCTATAGTCACACGCCCCATATGAAAGATCCTAACTCTCGGACGACCTCATCTTAGCAATGTTATTTTGATAAAATTATAGAAACGCCTAAGTCAGAAAACGGCCCGACAAAGTCTAAACTCGGCTAAAGGCCCACTCGCGATTTCGTCCGAAATCAAGCCCAAACTTTGTGAAGGTATATTTTTTATTTTGCAGGAAAGGATAAATGTGAAGTTCGAAGGGATAAATGTCAAGATCGAAAGATAATTGTTAAGTTTCCGAAGATAATCATGAAGATCGAGGAGAGTATTAGGCACTTATCGGCGATTTGGGGCGATTAGAAGGCGATTTAGGGATTTCAATTGCCGATGGTCACTACAGTAGCAGAAATGGTTTCGATGGAGACTCCGGGGGATTCTCCATCTCAGATCACACAGAAATCATGGGTTGAGGTGGCAAAAAAGAAGCAGGTACTCAAAAAATACGATCTGGAAATCTTAGACTTGAATGGGAAAAAATCTGTGGCTGTTCCAGTGGAGATCATTGAAAAAGCTAATCCGTTGTGGGAGGATTTCGTGATTGCTAGATTTCTGGAAACAGCACCACATGTTGCTAAGGTACACATGATCGTGAATAAAATTTGGTCGTTTGGAGATAAGAATCAGAAGCTGGATGTATATGAAGTGGATACGATGACGATGAGGATAAGGATTCCAAATGAGAAAATAAGGGAGAAGATAGTACGAAGAGGTATGTGGAATATTGCTGGAATTCCAATGGTGGTTTCGCATTGGTCTCCGAAAGAGGACACAGAGAAGGGAAGGTTGATCCCTCTATGGATTCACTTGAAGAATATACCAATGAATATGTATTCTTGGGAAGGGCTGAGTTTCATAACGAGTGCTGTAGGGATACCAGATAGACTACACCCAGAGACAATAATGTGTACAAACTTTGAAATAGCAAAGGTCTTTGTGTATGCAGATCTAACGAAGGAGTTACCAAAGAAAATCAGCTACAATATACAGGGAGAAGAGACGGTGGTGGAGTTTAATTACCCATGGTTACCACCAAAGTGCTCAACATGTGGTAAGTAGGGTCACTATGATACGACTTGTGTTATGAACAAGAAAGAAAGTGCAGAAAAGAAGGAAACACCAGAAAGGGTTGAAGAGACAAATAAGAAGAGGGTTTCAGATATGGAGAGTGAGCAAAATAGAAAGAATACTGAGGAGGAAGGAAATGAGAAAGAGACAGAAGGGGGACATATAGAAGAAAACTGGGAGACTGTTTCTCCGGATAAGGCGAGCAGAAATTCAAGTATGACAAAAGGGTTACAGTATGGTCAAGTAAAGATAGCTACGCCATCGCGTTATGCAGCTTTAAGTAACTCAGGAGAAAATGGTGAAGAATTGGAAAAAGAGGGAATTGAGGAAAAGGAGGAAGATCTAGAAGGAAAAGAGGATAAGAATCTGCCGAAGGAGGTAGCAGAGAATTCAGCTCACGTTTATTTAGAGCTTGAGAAAGGAGATGAAGGAAATACTAAGAAGATGGAGGAAGTGGAGGAAGATACAATAAGGCACAACTTGCCTAGATAATCAAAGACGAATCATAAGGTATTATCTAACCCATCTACTAAAGCAAAAGAGAAAAATATTGGCAATATGAGAAGAAGTTCCCGAAAAAATCATTGATGTCGGGGTTTTTCTGGAACATAAGAGGGTTTAATAAAACAACTAAGCATATGGTGGTTAGAAACTGGGTGAATGAACAATCTTTTTTATTTGGAAGTCTGATGGAAACAAGGGTTAAAGAGGAAAAGGCAGAAGGAATAGCTTCAAAAGTATTTTCAGGGTGGAAGTTTATGTCAAACTACGAGTTCAATCAGTTGGGTAGACTGTGAGTAGTATGGAAATCATCGGTGAGGATGACACCAGTTTATAAAGGAGGACAAATCATCACGTGTTTAGTTTTATTGCCAGGAAGAACGGAAGAATTCTTTTGTATATTTATATATGCATCAAATGCTCTTGAAGAGAAAGAGTTTATGGGAGGATTTGAGAAACCATTATGATGCTCCAATATTCAAAAAAAAAAAAGAAGTGGATAATAATGGGAGATTACAATGAAATATTGGAGGGAGAACAACATTCAGAGTTCAAAGATACACCGAGGATACCACAGGGGATGAGAGATTTTCAAGAAGTTACGAGATATTGCAGAATGACTGATATGGGATATCAAGGCCCTCGTTACACTTGGTGTAATAAGAGAGAAGAGGGTTTGATCTGCAAAAAATTAGACCGTGTATTGATAAATGAAGAATGGCTTATTGACTCAAGAGCCTATTTTGTATTTGAGCCAGGAGGATGTTCTGATCATTTGAGATACAGGATTCACTTGGAAGTGGAGGAAACAAAGAAGAGGAAGCCTTTCAAATTCACAAACCACATTGGAAAGATGCCTGAGTTTAAGAAGTTGATGGAAGACTACTGGAGGGGCCATGACGCCCTATTTCATTCAAGTACAGCAATGTTTCAATTGATGAAACAACTTAAAGGTCTAAAACAGCCGTTGAGATCTCTAAGTAAAGAAAAATTTGGTGATCTACCTAGGAGGACAAGGGAAGCTTATCAGTTACTATGTACATCTCAAAAGTGTACACTAGAGAATCCGACAGTAGTATCAATTCAAGAGGAGGCTAAAGCTTATGAAAAATGGCAAAGACTTGCAGAGATAGAAGAGGACTTTCTCAAACAAAAGTCAAAAATACATTGGCTTAAAGTTGGGGATGGCAATAACAAGTACTTTCATCATTCAGCAAGGATAAGGGAAGTGAGAAATGCTATTCGAGAGATAAAAAGGGCTGACGGTTTAATATCTACAACGGATGAAGAAGTCAAAGTAGAAGTAGTAAGATTCTTTGCTGAATTTATGTCTACACAGCCTAAGGAGTTTAAAGGAGCAACAGTAGAAAGGTTAATAGAGTTGTTGGGATTCAAGTGCAGTGAGACAGATTGTGAGAAGCTGGAAAGAGTTTTCACTAAAGAAGAGATTAAGGAAGTGGTATTTAAAACGCCAAGAGACAAGTCCCCCGGGCCAGATGGATATACTGTTGAATTCTTCAAAGAAGCCTGGTCGATAGTTGGAGATGATGTAACAGTGGCAATACAATCTTTTTTTCTCAAGGGATTTCTACCAAAGGGACTCAACTCAACCATTCTGGCTTTGATACCAAAGAAGGAAGAAGCAATAGAGATGAAAGATTATCAGCTCATATCATGCTGCAATGTTTTATACAAGGTAATATGTAAGCTCTTAGCTAATAGACTAAAAGGTATACTGCCAAAGTGTATAGCACTGAATCAGGCGGCTTTTATAAAAGAGAGGCTACTTATGGAGAATGTTTTATTAGCTACAGAGTTAGTAAAGGATTACCACAAAGATCAGATATCCCCTAGATGCGCCATGAAAATAGATATATCAAAAGCTTTTGATTCTGTGCAATGGACATTCCTCATCAACACGCTGAAAGCACTAGGTTTTCCGGGGAGATTCATTCATTGGATTACTCTGTGCATTACAACAGCTTCCTTCTCAGTCCAAGTAAATGGAGAATTGGCAGGGTATTTCCAGAGCAAAAGAGGATTGCGACAGGGATGCTCCTTATCACCCTATCTCTTTGTGATTTGCATGAATGTATTGTCAAAAATGATAGATGAGGCTGCAAAAAAAGGATTAATAGGATATCATCCTCGCTGTAAAAACATAGAACTCACTCATCTATGTTTTGCAGATGACTTAATGATATTTGTGGAAGGCAGTAAGAGATCAGTGGAGGGGATATTAAGGGTCTTAGAGGATTTTGATAAGATGACCGGGCTGAAGATTAGCATGGAAAAATCAACTTTATTTATGGCAGGCATATCGAGTCGAAATCAAGAAGATATATTGCACCAATTTCCATTTGCCACAGGTAAATTACCAGTACGCTACTTGGGATTACCGTTGCTTACGAAGAGAATGACTGTCATAGACTATCTCCCATTGATAGAGAAGATCAGAAAGAAGATAGGAACATGGACTGGACGTTTTCTCTCATATGCTGGACGACTGCAGTTAATTAAATCAGTAATCACAAGTCTTACAAATTATTGGATGGCTGCATTCAGGTTACCTAGTGGTTGTATCAAAGAAATTGAGAGGCTTTGCTCTGTCTTTTTATGGTCAGGACCTGAGTTGAATGGAAGAAAAGTGAAAATTGCTTGGAAAGATATATGTAAAGCGAAGCAGGAAGGAGGTTTGGGATTGAGATCTTTGAGAGAAACAAACTTGGTGTGTTGTTTGAAGTTGATATGGAGGATCTTATCGTTTAGTTCATTATGGGTAAATTGGATAAAGGTTTACCTAATCAGAAAAGGCTCTCTATGGACGTTAAAGGATAATACACAAACTGGTTGTTGGATGTGGAGAAAAATTCTAAAATATAGAAAAGAGGCAAAGAATATTTATAAAGTTGAAGTGAAGGATGGGAGAAAAACCTCTTTTTGGCATGAAACATGGTCGGAGATGGGATGCTTGGAAGATCTACTAATGAACAGAGGATATATTGATATGGGACTTCCTGCAAATGCCACAGTTTGGGATAGTATCAGCCATAGAAAGAGACAACACAGAGCCACGATATTAAACAGAATAGAAGCAGAGATTGAGAAGTTCAAAAGGAACATGATTCAGGCAGAAGATATTTCGTTGTGGAAAAATGGGCAAGGGAAGTATAAGAAAGTTTTCTCATCTAGGGAGACTTGGCAAATTATAAAGGAACAGTATCAGGAATGTGACATGCATCAAATAGTCTGGTTTAAACATGCAACACCAAAGTATTCTTTTCTGTTATGGGTTACCATAAAGGGAAGACTAACTACAGGTGAAGGTATGAGGAGTTGGAATCAGAATATTGATACTTCATGTGTTTTTTGTGAAGAACCGATGGAGACAAAGGAACATCTGTTCTTTGAATGCTCATACTCAGCACAAATTTGGGATGTACTAATGAGAAGGGTGCTAGGTATTCAGTACACAACGAATTGGGACAGGTTGGTGAGAATAATGGCTGATTCAAACCTAGGTAAGATAAAGCTATATATATCACGCTACATGTTCCAATCAACAATACATAGTGTTTGGAGGGAGAGAAACAGAAGAAGGCATGGGGAAGTTCCATTTCCATCAGAAAGATTAATCAGAATGCTGGACAAAAACATGAGAAACAGACTCACAAGTATAAGAGGTGGGAAGGGTGATTTGGAAGGAAAGATGGCTTTTTGGTTTGCTACAAGATAAAGGAAAAGGAAATTTTATTATAGAAAGATAGGAAAGGATAGAAGATTGTATTTTAAAAATGCACTTGTTGTAAGAATGGTTTTTTCTTTTTGAGTTAAATTTAACATTCAATTCAAAAAAAAAAAAGATAATCATGAAGATCGAGAAAAAAAGGAATATTTATGCGAAGCGATAAATTCGACCAAGGGCATAAGGGGAAAGACAAAACCGCCTCTAGAGGAGTATATAAGGAATTCAAGGGTCATGATGGAGAGGACACACGAAATTCTCCACTCAGAGCAATCATATCTTAGCACTTAGAGCATTTAGGCAAGTTTCCGTTTTTGTTATTCGAGCTGCGACTCAACTAGGATTTTGCAGTCTTAGGTTATAAGAACTAGGGATCTCGCCGACCGCTCTCATAGCCCAGGATCTTATCATGTTGTAAACGCTCATACGCAAATTCGGAATAAGACATCTATTTTCTCTCTTTTCGATTCTTACTTTTTTTGATATTTACTTTGTATTCTGACTAATTGGCGTGTGGTTTAGCAGATATCTGGGACCTCTGGACAACTAGGGTTTACCCTTCGTTCCTAATTAAAAGGAAATCGACAGTGCGAATTTCGGTTCCCACATAGAGTATGTATAATAGATTCTGGAAGAACTTGCGATCCTGCAGGAGACACTGTATGACAGCATCCGAGAAAATTAAGGTGGGAAAACATGGAGAAAACCTAAAGGTAAGAAGCAAGGATTTGTAGAAGATGAGTAGTGATCCAAGCTTACTGTCTCAGCTTAACACAAAGCAGAAGTGAGCAAGGACAGCTGGCGTCCTGCTTCACCACACCCAGCCACCAGCAGCTTACATTTCCTTCCTTTTAAGAAAGGTTTATAAATCATGTGCTTCTCATATGATCTATCAAGCAAGCAAGCAATTAGGCAGCTTGTGCTTCTCATATGATTTTTCTTGAGAAAGAAAGCAGACAAGGTGGTGAAGGACCATGGATGATTTGTAAGGAATTTTAAGAAGATGTTCGATAATTTTTGGGCAGTTTTCGACTAAAAATTTCCCGTCCTTCGAATCTCGTCCTGATTTCGACTAAGCTGGATTAGCTTAAATAAAATTTGAACAGCATAATTAAAACTCGACCATAACTATCAATGGGAGGGCTTTCGACCACACAACAGTCCCATTGAGACATTAATTCACCGGGTTGATTTTATTTTTAAATCTTATCGTCCAATCTCCAAACTGAACTTACTGAATTTTCTTGACTAAAATTATATCTGTTTAAGGGTTATTACATTCTTCCCCCCTCAAAAGAATTTATTCTCGAATTCTCAAAACATAGTTGTACACACTTTGCTGATCACTAGAGTCTCTGCGAATAGTTCATAATAATCAGGTCTAAACTTTCTCATCTTCTCTTGTCAAAACAACTGATGGTTGGTTCCCCAACTACTTGAACTTACAAAAAAAATTCTGATTCCTGAATCTTCTAATGTGTCGTTCACTTATCCACAAATGACCTTTAAGATAGGCAGACTGGATTGCAAGTTCTCTGGTTTGAGGGCTCTATCATACTTGAGTCTTCTATTTTCTTACACAACATCAACACTTAACATAATAGATACATAAGCATATCTGCAAGAATCTATGGTACATAGACAACCTTTCCAACTCTGATGAACTCACTACTCGATATAGATAAATATATCAGATTGCCGATATCCCCAACTCTTACAAACAATCCTTTCTTTTCGGAGCAAACACCTTAAAGAAGAAATAAATTCGTTACTGCAACACAACTCTCTTCATTGCGGTTTACATACATTTTTTGACAGCCTTGAATCTCTTAATACCATCAATCTGCAATCTTCCTATCTGGCTTTCTCTTATATCAACAACATAAAATGTGGAACGTTAGGTGATGTGCCATACGTGAAGGTAACATCTCGGGTCTTGTTGATGTCAACTTGATTAACCGTGCAACAATCAAACAATAACATGCACGATCAATCACGCAAACATGATTCAGACCAAGGGTGCTACTCTCCAATACACACACTCACCCATTCCAAGAATTATCTTCCTTACAATCTTCAGTAAATTTATGATCTATCTGAGGCCCTCTTCATAAACTTCTGAACAACTCCAATCTCTCTAATGTTCCCCATAACCAAGTCTGGTCCTATTGATTTCTGATTTCCTTCTTCTACCCAAGAACTGAGGATACAAAAGGTTTGTCTATACCACGCTTGATTCACCAATTGAGTACTCTTGCACGACGACTCCAGACTTTTTGTATTGATACATCTTCTAATATCTTAACAACCTTGGTATTTCCATTTGCCTCATGGTCATACCTTTTATTTCATTCATCAATCTCCCTCGAGGTTCACTTAACATCTCTTTTCTAATCATCATGCTTAACTTCAGGTAAGACTTGGGTTCCTTCTCCCACATCTCCTCTTATTGAATTTGTACATGACACAATTCTCATACTATTCTCTGAAATTCCCTTCAATAAATTCATTCCTTGTTTTCTTTTAAGTTCCCATTCTTCAGCCGAGTTCCTCAAATATAAACGAGTAAGCCATCTTGAGTACTACTTGCAATCTTGAAGACTCTTCACTCTCTCCTTATAAGGGCAGCCAAATTCTTCTTCATGATTTTTGAGATCTTTCTCAAAATCGACACGAAATTTCCTCTCCTCTAAGCATATACAACTGCATTTTCTTTTTGTAGGCTTCTTTGATCATTGAACACTTGCATCCTTTCTCCATACTGAAATGGTTGTGAAATTTGATCTGCAACAAAACTACAGCCAATTTCAACTCGTGCATCCGATAATTTACCTTATATTTGTTTAGCTCTCTTGATGCATAGACGATTACCCTATCATCTTTTATCATCATTCACCTAAGCCAACACATGATATGTCCATGCAATAGTATATGGCTGGTTAGGCTCATGCAAATCTAAGACATGTGTAGACATAGAGACTTCCTCTACCTGATTGCTTACTTCATCAATCCTTTTACTCCATTCCAATGTAACACCATTCTCAGTAGATCAGCTCAGCGGTTGATATGGTTTCTAACTCTTGAACAACCTTCTGATGGTAACTGGCCAATCCTAAGAACTTTGAATCTCAATAACAGAGATTGGATACGACCATTCTGTAATAGTAGCGCTCTTTTCTAAATCTGCATAAACTCTTTTTTTCTAACACTCACTGTCTTAAGAATCTAACTTCCAATTACTAGCAGCAACATTTGCTAAATCTTGAAGCGTCCATCGAACGTCCTTGAAATAAAACTGCACCTTGCGACCGATCTTAACCACTCTTCAATTCTAGAACTTTGATACTTGACCCTGATGGTCACATCCTTGAATTAACTATAGTCAAACATAACCGCAAACTCTAGTTCTTTTTCTTTACCACTTACATGGGTACACTCCATGGCAAATAAATAAATCGAACGAAACCTTTTTGCAAACAAATCTTCTATCTGCTACTTTGCTCGATTAGAACCACTTGCGCAGATATCTAGGCTATTGAAAAGAATCCAAGTTCAGGATGACTACTGAATAGGTTACTTCTAGATGTTGACAATCCTTCCAGTGCCATAAACAGATCTTTGAATTCTCTAATTATCGACTGTTCTCTATACTTTTTTCCTTTTGATCTTCTACTTTCCCAACGATTAGAATAATGGAATCCACTAGTTCACCTTTTTCCCAAAAGGAAGTCAACTCTCCAAACTTATACGAGTGATGCTCAAACACTTAGTAGAATACCACTGTTATCCAACGGTGACTGGTATTCTCCCAAAGACTTCTTTCCTCAACAACTTCCTAATTGAGATCGGTAACTAGATAGCCAATCTCACTCACAAACCGCTCTGATGGAAGTACTAAGGAATGTGGATGGCTTACAAAGGATACCATAATTCTAAATGGCAGCCAGTACTTCCACAAATAAGAAGGGTATACTTGAATTCACCAAAGTGAATCCTCCTTAAAACAATGACACTACCCAGGAACTACATTTATGTCTTGTCCCCGAATAAAACACAATATGGGCAGAAAATTATGTCCATATGCAAGGTCTCTCTTATGACAACTTGATCACACGTTCACTTATTTATCTAATCATTCATATTTTTTTTAAAATGCACGCAACACACAATAGAATAAGAAGCAAACCTATGATGGGACCTTTCAAGAGTTTTGACGGTCCAGGAAGGTTCTACCCAAATGGCCTAGCACATGGATAGGAAATAATGGTAAGAAAATCAAACAAGTTCAACAACTGGTACCCTAGGTGTAGGTAAAAGGAATCGGGTAACTTCATGGACAAGAGTAGAATTAAATCATTACTTTTCAGAGGACGACCAAAGTTTGAATGACGTAAACGATCCATGATTTATCCATTTGAACAATCATGACCATTCTGTCCTGGCTAGCCACAACCATAACAACTCAGGGTCCTCGGTTTTGATCTGATTAAACGTCCAACAAAAATAATCTCCATCGACTTTCATGATTCTTTACCTGAAACTGACCTTCGATCTGAACCTGATAGCCTTTAGATGGTCTAAATGGCACGAAGAATCTTCCTTGGCAGTAATAGCTTTCTTAACTTACACGTCATATACTATATTGTCTCCTCAAAACTCTTAAGCACTAAAATCTTTAGTTACTCCTATTGTTTGGGATAAATCCCCAAAGAACGTCCTTATGATCTTTGGCACATCCTCCAAACAAAAATGTGTGAATCAGATTCACTCGACCTCAACATTCTGGCGGAAACATCTCATTATGCTAACTCCATAAGTGGAATCTCCAATCGGTCTCATGCTTTGGGTAGAAAACACTCCATCTTGAACTCTTACGATAAATCTGTCTAATTTGAACTAACATTCCCAAATTAATGCTTGACGCTTAAAGACTAACTCACTGCATCCTTTCTTGATATTTTCTCATTCCATATCCTTCTTGCAATCCTCGAAATAATGAGCCATGTCAGTCGTCTGCTCCCAGTGTTGCATTTAAAATCTTCCTCAATCCAAAGTCTCCATCTAAAGGTTTAGTCCTTCCTCAGTATCTAGTGGTCCCAACTTCTTTATCCTCTTCACAAACTTGAAGATTTCTTGTTGCAGTGGAGTGGTGCTGGTGCGTCCATCGTCTTGTACTATACTCAAACTATCTCCTCCACCACGCTAAGCTTGAAAAAAATGCTGAAACAATCATGGTTGTATGGCTCTGGTTCTGGTACGTCTCAGCATAAGATGGAAAAACTTGAGAAGCCGGAAGAAGAAGTCCATCTTGGTGATCATGAGCAGGCAAACCGCCCTATACCAGATCATTCCAAACAATGCCGCCTTGACATCGATAACACATGAATCCGGTGATGCATTCAGTGGGTTTAAGCTGTCCAATATATACCTATCTGAAATATATCCATACTAGAACACAAAATCACGGCAGGAAAAGCATGACGATACCAAACCCAAGCGTGACTAGTTCAATTTGAAACAAGTCCCATTAAAGCATCATATAACCATGCTCTGATACCACCTTTGTGACACCCCTGATCTGGTATAAGTACAAGTTGACTCGACCAGCCGTGCAACAATCAAACAAGAACATGCACAGCTAATCACTAGTAACTTAAACCAAACCGAGAGGCCACAATGTGTACCTCAATGATTAACCCAAAGTTTCTGGAACAGATCCAGATACCTTAGGCCAATCGCCTAAGTACACATATTCTATTATGTACAACTCGAGGATTTCCAACCCGACTGAGTAATACCCACTAGTTAGTTCGTCCGGACAAGGACTAATATCATATGGAACTCGTACTTAAAGAAATATTCTTTTATACATTATATAATATTCCTTCAAAAGCATCTTACAAAATGTTATAGATTAACCTCGAGGGTTTTGCCAACAAACTTTATACATAAGGTATATCAAACCTACTTTGCAAGGATAATAAAACTACCGCTGGCTAATACTGTGCATTCCCGTCCTAGCGTAAAGGTGTCCCACCTACTAGTTATATACATCACAAATGAGTCATGAGCAACTAGTTTACTCAGAGATTCTAATCCCGCACCCCCAACACATATCAATAGTATCCCGAGCAGTTAAATCCATTTGTATGCAGTGGAAATGTATTCCATAGTTATTATAAATATAGATATAAGGCCTATCATTCCATCGATGTGAATCCTATCTTAAACATCACCTCCATGCCACCCGCCATTCACTCATATAAAAATACAATATATATAGTAGACCCGATAAAACACAAAGGCTAACCAAGCCTAGTTAGTTAGCATTACCATTGTCCTCGAATTTCCTTATGAACATTCGAGAATGCATCGTCATGCAGTACACGGCCTCCAGGGTGCTAACCCATCATTGTGTCTTCATGACCTTGATCCATTCGTAGGACCAAGTCACGGTAATGCGGGGACTTTAGGGACAATGAATATGATAAGAATTCACTTGATTCATATTCATTTACTTAATAATATACAAATATATCTGTACTTGATAACAAGTACTAAGGCTCACGATAAACCTCAAAGAATAATTCATAATAATCCTTAAGTGTTTACACAAGGTAAACCCTTCATATTTCGTTATAGATTAAAAGACTTTGCTTATCAATCAACAATATTAAGTATGCAATCAAGTAATACTCATTCATAACTCATCAACATCTATCTAGACTCACCTAGAGATTGGTCTTGAAACTGATTTGGACAAGTCTTGAAACGTTCTTGTACTAGGCTGGACGGACCCAAAATAAGCAGTTTGGAAACATGATCATCCATCCAAACAATTTGGTTCTAAAGAAGGAGTTTGACTTAGATCTAATCAAATCAGTTCAGGACATAATTTAGCAGTTTATACTAACTCATACTAGATCAGTACGTGATATGTGCAGACCATAGAGAGCTCGGCTCAGACAAGTACTAGACAAGATCAAATCTGTTCGGTTCAGAACAATAATATCGGGCAGTTTGGTTCACTATAACTACTTAAATCAGTTCAGTTCAACCTCGTTTCTACTCAATATAAATCAGATCAGCTTGGTTCTAGGCTGTTCACAACAGTTCAGTACAGGATCAAGAAGTTCAGTTTGGCTTAACTTCAATCAGTCGATAACCACTTAGCTAGCAGTTTTCAAAGATTGATTCAATCTGAAACTTAACTAAACTGATCAGTTCACCATCTTCTACAACTTATCTAAGCATGAACTTAGCTAGACAACACAAGGCCTTTATCAGAACATGGCTAAGGCAAGAGGTAAAGCTTACCCTAGATCACCCACGGTTAGATACACCTTGATGATTTTCTCCTTCAAACTAAGCTCACCAAGAAACTGATTAGAAAGAGAGATGAAGATTTGGTTATGATCAGAAGCTGAAAAAGGTCTAGGGTTTAATCAGATTTTCTTACCTTCTGATCCTTCTCACGAAAACAAACTGAGCCAACTTGTGGATGAATTTCGTTCAGGTTTCTTCTTGATCTTTCTCTTGGTTTCTACTTCTTTCTCTTTGATTTTTTTCACTGAAATTCTCTCTTTCTTTCAGCAACAAAAACGTACAAGCAGCTCACTGAAGGGGTTATATAGTTGAGGAGTGGTCTAAGATGAGTGTCTCAGCTAAACACAAAGCAGAAGTGAGAAAGGACAGCTGGCGTCCTGCTTCACCACACCAAGCCACCTGAAACTTACATTTCCTTCCTTTTAAGACAGGTTTATAAATCATGTGCTTCTCACATGATCTGTCCAGCAAGCAAGCAAGCAGGCAGCTTGTGCTTGTCATATGAATTTTCCTGAGAAAGCAGGCAGACAAGGTGGTGAATGACCATGGATGATCTATAAGGAATTTTAAGAAGCTGGTCGGTAATTTTTGGGCAGTTTCCGACTAAAATTTTCTCTTCCTTCGAATCTCATCCTGCTTTCAACTAAGCTTGATTAGCTTAAATAAAATGTGAAAAACATAATTAAAACTCGACAAGAACTATAATTAAAACAGTCCCGTCAAGACATTAATTCACCAGGTTGATTTTATTATAAATCTAATCGTCCAATCTCCAAACTAAACTTACTGAATTTTCTCGACCAAAATTATATCTGCTTAAGAGGGTTATTACACAGGGTGTCACGGTCGATCCGGAGAAGGTTAAGTCTATCTGGGATTGGCCTCGAACCAAGAATGCCATGGAAGTAAGGATCTTCCCAGGGCTTGCGGGTTACTACCGGAAGTTTGTGAAGGAGTTCACAAGCTTGGATCAGCCAATAACACGGTTTCTGGGAAGGATACAATGTTCACATGGTCCGAGGAATGTTAGAATTGTTTCTCAGCAGTGAAGGGCATGTTGACAAGCGCACCTGTCTTAGTCCTACCAGAAGCCGACCAACCGTATGTGGTCTACACAGACGTGTGAATAACTGGATTGGGTCGTTTATTGACACAACAAGAGAGGGCCATTTCCTATGCATCTATGCAATTGAGGGAACATGAAGGAAACTAACCCACCCATGATTTGGAGATGGCTGTAGTAGTGTTCACTTTAAATATTTGGCGATCATACTTGTATGGTACCAAGTTTCAGATACTTACGGACCACAAGAGTCTGAACTACGTCTTCACTTAGGCTGGTTTGAAATTAAGGCAAAGGAGGTGGTTGGATTTTGTAGCCTATTATGATCTAGATATTACCTTTCATTCGGGCAAAGCTACCCTGGTGACCGACGCTTTGAGACGGAGATATGCAGATGTATCGGCTGGATGTGAGACGAATGAACTATAAGGTATGATTCAAACCTTGCGTGTAAATACTTTAGTAGGCTTGGATGAGTCTTTGGGTTTACAGGCGGTAATCCAAGCTAACCTACTTACCCGGATTCCCATTGCACAAGGTTTAGATGAAAACCTGAAGAAGGTTTCCCTAAATGATAGACCAAGTACCAGGCCGTGAGCAATGGTACCATGTTAGTCAATTGGCAGGATAGTGTAGCCAATGATAAAGGCCTGGAAGAGGAGATTGTGAGGGAATCTCATTAATCTAAGTTCTTGGTTAATCCTAGTGCTACCAAGATGTATCAGGACCTCAAAAGGTATTATCATTGGATCCGCAAGAAAGCTGGTGCGGCCAAATGGGTGGCTGAGCATCAGGTTTCAATTGGTTTTCTGCTGAGCTTGCCTATTCCGGAGTGGAAGTGGAACCACATCACAATTGTTTTTGTGACCGGATTTCCAATGACCAGGAATAGGAAGGATGCAGTTTGGGTCGTGGTGGATCACCGACCAAATCAGCTCACTTCCTTGCCATCAAGAAAACGGATGGTGTTGATCAGATTGTACAAAAGTATATAAATGAGATCGTGCGCCAGCATATGGTTTCGGCTAGCATATCTCAGATAGGGATCCAAGGTTTACCTATTATTTCTGGAAAGGCTTTGTGATAATGGTAAACGTGAGTATACCTTATCATCCACATAAAGATGGGCAGCTGGAACAGACTATCCAGACAATGGACGATATTTTGCGAGCATGTGTTTTGGACTGGCGTGATTACAGGGAGACGCACTTACCATTGGTGGAGTTCGCTTACAACAATACTTTCCACAAAAGCATTGGCATGCCGCAATATGAAGCTTTATATGGCGACCATGCCGAACACCACTATGCTGGACCCAAGTGGGGGGGGGGGGGGGGGCGTAGTATGATTGGTCCAATGATTGTGGAGGAAACAACTGAGAATATGAAGTTCCTGAAGGACAAGATGAAAGATGCACAAGATCGACGAAGGAACTAAACAGACAGACGCAGGAAAGACCTTGAGTTTGAGGCCCGTTAAAGGGGTTCAGTAAGAGTATTGGGAAGACAAAAACTAGATCCAAGGTACTTGGGTTCATTTAGGATTATTGAAAGATTTTAAGGTGGCATGCAAGTTGGACTTGCCAACCGAGATGGAAGCATTTCATAATGTGTTCCATGTCTCCCAACTTCGGAAATGCATAATGGATCAATACATCCTCATACAAGAGATTCCTTGTTATCTAGATGTGAACCTAACCATAGAGACAAGGCGGGTTCAAATAGCAGATCAGAGGGAAAAACAAAACAACAAGGAAGAAACCAACTTAGCTGGACAAGGTCATTTGGGATTGTATTGGGCGAGAGGAAACAACTTGGGAAACTGAGGCTAAGATGAAAGAAAACTTTCCTAAGTGGCTTAAGGAGCTTGCAATATAGGAAACACTTGGTTTGGATTCAAGGATCAATCCATCACAAGTGGGGGAGACTTGTCACGTCCCCAAACCTAAATAGGATCATCGGGACAGGCCATGCTACGAGGAACCAAACCAACTGGTCGTAGGACCAAATGGAAAGTGTACCATGGCTTAAAGAGAATTCTAAGTGCACCAGAAGGCTGAGACTTAGCCAAATAGAGAAGAAAACGAGGATAAAGGAGCTGGACGAGTTGTACTGTAGCTGGACGATGCGACTGGGATGCTCAACCAGCTGGAGGAAGCTTAGTTGGAGCTCGAAAAACGTGGTTCAGCTCGATCAATTTATTGGACTAACTCACTTAGCTTGGTCAGCTGGGAGTCAGATCAACTCAGTTGGACTAAGTGTCTGGATGTTGGGCGGTTGGACCGGGTCTGAGCTATTGTCAGGCCTTATGGTCAACACAAGGTGGCCATGGGCCAATGGCATCATTCGATCAGTCCACGGGATTTGGAAATGGGTCTAAGCCCAAGATTGGCTTGCTATGGGGTGGTTATAGGTGATGGGATGGGAATAGATAAAGTGGCACTCATTCACCCACCAAGTCAAACTTATTCACCCATCAAGTCACACCCGTTCGGCCTAGGGAGTTGGCTGAACTTTTCTCTATAAATATAAGGGCATGTGGTCAATTTTTATCATCAGTTCCTTAGGTAAATATACAGGCAACCGCCGTGAGAGACAGATAGAGATCGGCGTCTACAAGGCCTATTGTTGGTTGTTTCATTCCGGCGAGAGCAAGATCTTTTGGGAGGGAAGGTGATCAATCCATATGGATACCAGGGGAAAGGAGAAGGCTTGGAGAAGGGCTCCAACACACCGCATCACACATCCAACATAAGAGGTGTGACCGGCAATCCATCGCCCTAGACCAGTGGCTAGTATGGTGGTGTATATGGGTCAAGGTCCTTTGGGTCCTAAATATTTTGATCTAATTAGATATTTGAAATTTTTTTGGTTTGACTTCGGGTTGGTTTCTTTCAGGTTCGGATCCATAATTCAAGACCAGTAAAATACATCTAATTTTTGGGTACATAATGGGGCGGAATCGGTTCGCACAAGACAAAAAAAGACATCAAATACCCGAAAAAACAGAAAACATACTCTAAAATCCAAAAAATTACCGAAACAAAAACATACCCCAAAATTCAAACAAATACCCAAAAATATTCAAATCTTTAAAATAAACAAATTTTTACCTGAAATATGACCCAATGAACCAAAAAATAGCTATATTTATCCGAATATTCAAATATATTTTAAAATTTTGAAATTATACATGAAACCCGAAACTATAAACAAAAAAATCAAAACCTGAAAATTTAAGTTGATCCGTAATACCGAAAACATATTTGAAATATCCAAACACACCTAATATACACAAAATTTTTGGGTACTTTGGATACCCGATCTGGTCTTGGGTAGGACTTGGACTCGTTAGAGACTTGCGTGTCCAAAATATACCTATAGGTACTTTTCCTTAGACCCGGACCAAACCCGAATATGTATTTTTTTGTTGGTTTTTTCTGTTTTTCCAGTCTCGGTAAAATTCTCATTCTTAAAAGAGAGTTACATATTAATGTACATACAAAATCTCAAATAACTAATTCACAAATTATATAATTTTAAAAAAATATTTTTTTTGATATAATATGACTTTGTAACATAATATGTACAATTATCACAAAATATTATTTCATATCAGAATTGGTTTATAATCCAAAACATTTTGCGGTTTTGAAACGCATGTCAAAATCTATTGTTATACTTAAGGGAAAGAGTTGTTAGTGTGCTGTCCCTTTCGAGAACACCATCGTTTATTTTTTTTTAATTTGAATTCTTGTAATGCCTATATAAAAAGTTGTATGCAAGAATAATAAACTAAGGAAATCAATCCATATTTACTTCTCACTTTCTCGACAACAACAAAAATCAACTCTCTCTCTCTCTCTTTACTTTCTAATTGCCATGGTCTCCCAAGAAGAATGTTGTAGCTATCTGGATTCTCCAAATCAGTTTTGGTTTTCTTTTTCGCTAGAATTAAATTTCACTGAACCAACCTGGTTTCTTTTCGGTTTTCTTATTGATCTCAGCCTTTTGTGTTCGTGAATCAAACCAATCCCTTTATTTTAATTGTTCTTAAACCAAACACAATTCTAAATCCATTTTGGTTAAACAAAACCGTGCTTTTATTTCTTCTACCATATTTTTGTGTGTGCTTATCAGCTCGTGCAAAACGTGGAAGCCGCTTTTGTCATCCTCACAATAATTGGAGGAGATCAGCCTGAGCCTCTTAGAAGCCTTTCTCAACGTTGTCATGTCCATGACGTGAGGTTTCTTTAGCCTGAGAAGAAACAAGTAATGTGGAGAGCCGAGCCTGTGAAATCACAACACTTCCGAGTCACTGCCACCATCCCTCTTTCATCCTGCAGCTATTGCCCATCACAGAGTTGAGCCTCGCTGTTGAAGACCATTTTGCCTTGTTGTGGTCACGTGCCAGATCCGAGGATGGAGACGTGAATGAGACTGGAGCCGCTCATCACCACCGGCACGGATCCACACCCATATCAGGTGTAAGCCACAGGTCGAGGAGGTCATGTTGAAGGATCTTTTAGAACAAAGAATAATAATAACTTTTCTTATTGACTTAGAAACTATTCAAAACTAAAGTTTTCAATGTTTCTCTTAGATCTCTTATGGAACACCTTTCCATGAAACCTATATTTATAGTGAATGAAAATTCCCTTTAACATATAGGATATGAAAAACACAAACCTAATATAATAGAAAACTTTCTTTTCTTATTCTAGATTTCCTTTTTGTGTTTATCTCTTAACATATTAAACATCTAATAATATGTTAAGTTTCCACAAGCTTGGAATTATCCAACAATCACCCCCTTAATTCTAACTTGAATTAGGGAGACCAATTTCTTGAACTCCGATTAAACTCCTCATTTGCTTGAACTTAATTGTTGCTATTGGCTTGGTAAGTATGTCCGCCTTCTGCTCAACACCCGCACATCCTCCACTTCGATTTTCCATTCTTCACACACTCTCGAATGAAATGATATCTTGAAAGTTTGTTCTTACTTCTTCCATGGAAAACAAGATTATTCGTTAGAGCAATGTCTGATTTGTTGTCGATCCTAAGCTTGACCTTCTCGCCTTCTTCACTTAGTATCTCACACAACAACTCCTTGATCTATATAGCTTGCTTTGTTGATTTTGTTGCTGCCATGAACTGTGCTTCACATGATGACAATGCAACCGTTTGCTGCTTTTGTGACGTCCAAGTAACCAGTGATGAACCGTAATAGAATGCATGTCATGAGGTGCTCCTCCCGTCATCGACATCATATTGTGACTGCTGTCACTATAACCAACGACGCTCCTTGACCCATCTCTCTTGAAGAACAGACCAAAGTTTGTTGTTCCTTTCACATACCGCAATATTTGCTTGATGCCTTGTTCATGAAAGTCTCTCGGATTGTGCATGTAACTATTCAGCACGTCCACTACGTAACACAAGTCAGGTCTTGTGTGAAGCAGATACCTCAAACATCATATGATTCTTATGAAATCCATAGCATCTATGTTTGGTTCATCTTCAGCTTTTGAGAATTTCTCAGCTTTTGAGAATTTCTGAGTCGACTCCATTGGTACGTGAGTCGTGTTACACGCTTCCATCTTTTTGTCACACATGATTCCTTGAGCATACCTTTCTTGCTTTATTTTGATTCCATATGCTCCTTGAATCACTTCTGTAGCATCCCCAATCCTAGATAGGATCGTTGGGATGGATCATGGGACGACGGAACGAACAAGCCGGTTGTAAGACACAAAGGCAAGCGTTCCATGGTCTGATTAAAGGGTTATGTCTAAGATATGATCTGGACTTAGCTAAGAAAACAAGGAAAAATAAGAAAAAGGAGCTGGAACGAGCTAAAGAAATAGTGTAAACGAGCTGGAAAAAGCTCGGGTGAGCTTGGGTGAGCTCGGTGAGTTTGGGTGAGCTGGACGATGCTTGGGGCAAGCTGGACCAAGCTCAAACTGAGTTCAGTAAAGCTACATCAGCTCGATCAGCTAGTAAACCCAGCTCAGTCAGCTGAACCAACTGCCGTGAAGCTCAAATTAGCTCGTTGGAGTGTTCGACGGTTGAGCCAGCTGGTTGGGTCGGGATGGTTATCAGACCAAAGGTCGGATCAGGTGCGGATCCGAACTGGTCCAGCTGAGCTAAGGCACGTGTGGCAAGCGTGTTCGGCGTTTTGGGACGAAGGGGCGCGTATCGATAACCGCCCAGACGATTTCCAAAAAGGCACCTTTTCGCCCAGGGCAGTTTTCTGGACGGTTTTTGGCCGAGTCTTCTTTATATTTCGGGCCTCAGGATCAGTTTTCGACACAGTATTTCCTAAGGAAACCCACAAAACTATCAGAACCAAAAAGGCAACCAAAAGAGAAGAATTAAGGCGATTTGGGAAGAAGACTTGTTCGAAATCAAGCCATAAAGGCAACCCGACTGCATCATCTTAAAGAATGAGTCCGAATGAGAAGGAACCGTGTACTGAGACCGGGAATCCAGAACGCACTTCCAAGGTGAGTGGATGGACCGCATAAACCATCGTTCATAACCCTCGGGTGATTTCGACTGGTTCTATGGCGATTGGGTTAAACGGTTACATCCATCTCTTTCTAACTTGATCATTTTCTTCTTTCTTCTGTATGAACGATCAAGTAACTTAGGCCTTAGGGCCGGGTAAAAAGACCAACGCTGTAAGCCGGTCCCGATCATGTGATCCGATGCTTAAGTGTTGGGTTCGATAGATCACAAGTTTTAGCCAAATGGCTTGATCGGGTTAAGGCCAATCCGAATGGTTCAGTGGTAAGACGGACAGTTATGGATTCGCAAACTGAACTTGAACGATCCGGTTGATATACCTGATAAATCAAATATTATTAAGGGGATTTTTGGGATGAACTTAGAAAGAAACCAATTATTTTTGCATGCATTAGAAACTAACTGTTAAGTTATCGGATAGATGCTTACGTTTTGGTTGGTTTCAGGACATGATGGTGATCATGGGAAGGATTTGGCTTAGCCGTGAAGACTCGAGGCCGTGGGGAGGATGGGTGGTTGGATATACTGATTTAGGATCGAACATTGTAATAGCCTATCGTGCAAACTTAACAATTGTATCGACTCCTTTGTATTATAAATAAAACAACAGTTTATCATAGCTTTGACTCTAATAACTCGCATATAGACTCTAAAAATTCGAATCACAGAATAATGAAACTTGACTTAAGAATATCAGGCCTTAAAATTGAACTGGTCGGCCTGGATTAACCACGGTCGAACCATAGGAACCTCAATGGATCAAGTATCCGGGTTAGGGCGCTTTAACTTCTATGCCAAGGTAATACGTTAGCTTTCCTAGATCTGACATCTCGAACTTCTTTGACATCTCTTTCTTGAATTGCTTAATCACCTTAAGTGAAGTTCTTGTCAAAAATAGATCATCAACGTACATGGCTATCAACAAGAAGTCTCCTTCTTCATTCTTGTGATACATTGATGGCACCTTTGTGCACTTCTTAAATCTCATCTCTTTGAGAACTTGACCGAGTTTCACATTCCAAGCTCTTGGTGCTTGGCGTAACCCATACAACGCCTTGTGTAACACATAAACTCGATCCTCTTCTCCTTTCTTTTCAAAACCTTCAGGTTGTATCACATACACTGTGCCTTCTAGATCTCCATTCAAGAAAACGGCCTTCACGTCCATATGATGAATCCCCCATCCGTTTGTTTCTGCAAGGGCTATTAAGAGTTGTATAGTTTCGAGACGTGCCACTGGTGCAAACACTTCATCGAAATCTATTCCTTGTCTTTGTGCATAGCCTTTTGCCACAAGTCTCGCCTTATACTTGTTCACTGTACCATCCGCTTTTCTCTTGATCTTGTAGATCCACTTTAACCGTATAGGTTTCACTCCCAACGTTCTATCCACAAGCTCCCATTTCTTGTTTCTTGTGATAGAATCCAACTCAGCGACCATAGCTTCAACCCATTCTCTTACGTGTTCGGCCTCAACATAGCTCTCTGGCTCGCCATCTACTGTGAGAAACAACATTGCACTTTCTTTATCTGCAAGGAACACATAATCATCAAGATACCTTGGTTTTGTTATGGTGCGGCCGTGTCACCAACGGTTGACCACCATCGTCTTTGTTTGCATTGTGATTTGTACCTTCTTCTTCTTCTTCCTCATCTTGGTTTATAGCTTCATGTTCATAGTCCTCACCTTGATCATTACCTTCTTCTATATCACCCTCATGTGGAAGCTTAAGCATACTATGTTCACAATCATCTTGGTTGATTGTAGATGTCCAATCCCAAGCTTTCTTCTCATCGAAAATCACATCTCTGCTCACCATCACTTTCCTTGTGACTGGATCATAGAGTCTTTATGCTTTGGAACCTGACTCAGTTCCAAGATTGATGACACTCTTTGATCTTTCATCTACCTTCTTTGGATGTGTCACACTGATTTTCGCATGTGCTACATAATCGAATATCCTCAAGTGCTCGATATTTGGTTTCTTCGATGTGAGACACTCGTATGGCGTTTGATCCTTCAAGGCTTTTGTAGGAACTCTATTGATGAGGTAAGTTGAATGTCGTAAATATTCTCCCATAAGTAGTTCGGCATCTTCATTGCCTTCAGCATGTCATACCCATTAAGGTTCGGTTTCTTCTCTCCACAACACCGTTTTGCTGAGGCGTGTAAGGCGCGGTTAAGTGACTTTTAACTCCATTCTCTTCACATAATTGATTGAACTCAGCTGAGAAAAAAATCTCCTCCTTTATCGGTGCGAAAGGTCTTAATGGTTGAACCAGTTTGCTTCTCTACACTTTCCTAAAACCTTTTGAACCGATCGAATGCCTCACTCTTCTCCTTCATAAGTATAGTCCACATATACTTGGAGAAGTCATCAATTAGTACAAAGACATACTTGTTTTTTGCAGGAATTGGTGGTGTGATTGGTCCACACAACTCTCTATGCAATAACTCCAATGGCTTTGTCGCACGAAACATGACTTTAGTCGGGAATGAGTGTCTAATCTGCTTCCCTTGCTAGACATGTATCACACACACTTTCTTCGTGTGTTACACACAGCATTCCTACGTCCATATCCTTTTTCATTACCATCTTGTGCATCACGCCATAGCTTATATTTCCTAATCGAGCATGCCACCTCCATTTTGCATCTTCATCTCTGACATGTAAACAATGCGGATAGCTAATCTCCATCGGGGTCTTGTAGAGATGGTTTCGAGATCTTGTAACACGTACAAGCAACCTGCCACACGAATCTGTGAGTGTTAATTAGACATCTTTCATGTTAACCTCACATCTGTTTTTTGTTGCTTGTCCAAGACTCAATTTGTTATGCTTCAGGTCGGGTATGTAGTATATGTCTTTGAGTGCCTTCTTCTCTCCAGTCTTGCACACAAAGGTAACAACCCCCTTTCCTACGATATCAACACACGATCCATCACCAAACTTCACCTTCCCTTTGGTGTTGAGATTCAAACTTGAAAAGAACTCCTAGTTTCCCGTCATGTGAATGCTCGCTCCATTATCCAAATACCAAACACTTGCATTGCCTTTGTCGATATCAAGATTCTTCGGAATCACCTTTTCTTCATTCAAGAATACCACCTCGTGTACATAGAGGGCATAGTGAAATTCCCCACATGGAAATATTGAAAAAGACGTTGAAAATTCTAAGTAAAGATCGTTATAAAATTTCATAAACATTACACAAGTTCAAAATACCCTTTCCCGATGATCTTTATATCCTTCTGCTCCGGTCCACACAATCAACCTTACCTGCATCTGCAAAAGGAGGCATGAGTATACAAAATTACTCAGTGAGGAAGCTCAAAACCACCCACATGCAACTCAATAATCAAGCAATCAAATTCCATATTCCATAGCAATTCCAGTATATCAACCTAGCAATTTGTTTCCATCATTTCTTACTTAGCCAATTTTCTTTCCTACTACTTATTCAATTTCATGCATTCAAAAACTAACAATCTAAAATCCGGTTCTGTCATTCCTTTACTTTAGCATTTCCTAACATTCTGACCAGAAGGTCCATCAACTTGCGGTTGTAGCCAAACCTGCGGTCGAAGCCAAACCTGCGGCCGAAGCCAAACCTACGGCCGTAGCCAAACCTTCGGGCGTAGCCAAACCTGCGGCCGAAGCCAAACCTGCGCCTGAAGCCAAACCTGCGGCCGTAGCTAAACCTACGGTCAAAGCAAAACCTGCGACCCATCGGTCCATTACGGCCGTAGCCAACCTGCAAACTGAAGGTCCATAATGGCCGAAGCCAACATACACGGTCCAGAGCCAAAATATGATCATAACATCTTTACGGCCCGAAGCCAAAACATTTTTTTCCTTAACTTAATAACGTTCTTCTAATCTTGTACTTTCCTTAAATTACTTCAATTGTCAATTCGTTTCTATAACATTTTCAACTTAACATTCCAATTCTTGTCGGATAAAATCTAAGTATTTCACGTAAACATCTCAATTAAACATAATATCATTTCACGCAATCTAACATGCAAATATCCTATGAATGTATGAACGTTCTTTGATCCTTGAGAACTATCTCGAAGAACGAAAAACGAACTTTCCATAAACAATCCTCTAACGCATAATCTTCATCCTAACAATCCAACTATGATAAACATACTAACTATTAAGTTTCCACGAATCATGGCCTCTCCTCGGTTGATTTTATAAGATCAAAGACTTTGAACATTCATGCGTTTCCTAGAGAAGAACTCCTCGGCTCATCCTTGTTTGATCCTTCTTCTCAAAACCTCCTCTCTAGAACTTCGTTCATGCTCTGGCTTCTCTCTAATTCTTGTTTATGAGTTGAGTGAGAAATGAATGTTGGAGATCTCCTTTTATACTTATTTCAGGACTTGCTCACCAAGCCGGCCATTAAGTGTTGTTTCCTTATTTAGATTGGTCAAACTTATCATCAATGGCTCCAAGAATATCTATGTTTATTGCCTTATATGACTCCCGTAGACCCGACCTTCTTTTCGTATAATCTCGCTAGTTGCACCTGATGAAACTTGCCTTACATGAAACCCGCATTCTCCGATAGCCAAACTTTCCATAATTAAACTGGCAGTATTTAATTCCCTTGCTTAGACTCTGATCTCTCTATGTGTTTACCGAACATCCGACACTTAGTCAAAATGTGGCTCATTCTTCCAACCCCCATGAATACAAGTGTTTCCACACTTAGAAAAATATGCTCCTTGTACAACTAAACCTCTTACATTTTATTTCCTTCGAATTTAAAAATACTCTAGGAGCGGGTCGTTATAATCGGCCTCTTGTGTGTCATTTAAGTTGGTTTTTGATTCTTCACTGACTTCTTGGGACAAGAAGTAGCATAGTGACCCGGCTTCTCACTTCTCCAACATATCAGCTTTGAACAATCCTACTTTGAGTTTTTGTCTTTGGTGTGTGATATATGGTTTTGGTTGTGTAACCTACCTCGACCCTGCCTCTTCCATTCCGTCATCTACTTCTACCACGAAATCTCCATAGTTTCTCTGAATATGGTGATTGTTATCCGAAAACATAAGCTTCCCTTGGTCTTCTTTCTGATTTTCTTCCCCAACACGCTTCTCATACGCCTTTAGCCTTCCAACTATGTCCTCAAAACCCATAGAGTTGAGGTCTAGGACTTGCTCAAGCGATGCTACGATCTGGATATACTTTTGTTTTGGGAGACCCTTCAAAGACTTCTTAACCTTATTGGATTGTTTTATGTTTTCTCCCAACGAGGCTTCGTTGGATGATAACCCTGATATCTTTCCCGCAAAGTCATCCACAGTATCACTGTCATCCATCTTCAACATGTCGAACTCCATCATCAATGTCTGAAGTCTCACATCCCTTACATGATCAGCTCCAAGGTGTCCTGACTTAATGGCGTTCCAGATGTCTTTCGATGGGGTTTGTTCTCCCACCTGGAGAATCAAAGTTTTGGGAATAGATTGAAACAAAAGAGCAATCACAACATCGTTTCTCTTTTGATCATCCGAACCAGGGTCTATCTGTCCCACACATCATGAACACGGAGTAACACCCTCATCCTCATCGACCAAACTGTGTAGTTTGTCGAGTTCAACATCGGACATTGGATGGATGCGGATCCAAGGTCATTCGTGCGTGGAGACCTATTCACGTCAGCCATCTTGTGTCGTGAACTCTTGCTTCACAGCTACCAGGATCGAAGCTTAAATATAAGCTTTGATCAAAGCTCAACGTAAGCTCTGATACCAATAAAAGGATCTCTTAGAAAAAAGAATAATAAGAACAACTTTTCTTATTGCTTTAGAAACTACTCAAAACTAAAGCTTTCAATGTTTCTCTTAGATCTCTTATGGAACACCTCTCCATGAGACCTATATTTATAGTGAAGGACAATTCCCTTTAACATGTGGGATATGGAAAACACAAACCTAATCTAATAGAAAAATTCATTTTCCTATTCTAGATTTCCTTTTGTGTTTATCTCTTAACATATTAAACATCTAATAATATGTTAAGTTTCCACAAGCTTGGAATTATCCAACACATATGTCACATCTCGGGGCCGAGTCCACTAGTTATTGAAGAGGCCCGTGATGTTATGGCTTATGTAGAGAAAATCCTAAGATTTTTCCCTTCCTCTCTTATAAAAGGGAGGCAGCCCATTAGCTCTTGATACGCCCGAAGAATGATCACTCGGCCGGTAAGGTATTTGGATATGATCTTCAATGAACAACTGACGGAAGGAAGGGTCGCACAGTAGTTGCGGAATGGCTACAGATATTCCCGAGCCAAGTTGTGGCCTGATATGACGCACAGGTCCAATAAAAAGGCAATCTCGATCCGTTGCTTGATGTGACGCACAAGTCCAACGAGAAAGAGGAGTTTGTTTGGATCTAACCACACCAAGAAACAAGAAGTGTTCTAACACGAAGAACAAAGAGTAAATCTCAAAAGTTTAAAGGGAAATGGAATGATCTTATTGCTGGAAAGGATTACATATTTGTAGTAGTAGAAAGTATATGAAAAGACCTAAGACTTTGTGAAAAATCACACCTAGGAAAAATAACAAAGACTAGAAATAATCAACATGACTCTTCGGTTCAAGTTCTGGTTGATATGACCCTCGCCTACTGTCTAAGTTCATTCGAACCCAGCATGCTCCTTAGATGACCCTTTGCCTACTTTTTTCCAGGTTCGATGTATCCTGATGCATGACCCGCGGTAATGAGCAGTATGCACGTCGGACAGTCGGTACAGTCAGATGGTAGTTTTTCATGAATGAAACTAATCCAAATATGGGATAAATTATCCAAAATCTTCATGATTCTTGCCTTATAGAAATTCTGATGCGAAAAATCCATGTATTGATCGAAATCGTCGGTCAGTCCATCAGTACATTGGTCAGGACAGGTGGTACGGACCAAACGGGCCAAGAGAGAGAAGCTACGGTCCGAGGTTGATTCCTCTCGATCGAAGTTGGTTTTAGTTCGACCATCATTCTTAGCTTGGTGAGTTGGTTGGGAAAGACGGTCTGTGGTACGGTCGGTTCGGTCGTCGGGTTGTGATTCCAGCCTTAGCTCCTTTCTGGACGTATGCGGGTTGATCGGGTACATGGCTCGAACAGTCTGTCCAGTATGATCGAATGAGCGAACCTCAGTTGAAATAATCTGATCGTGCTGATCTCCGTCCTGAGCTGCTCCTATGTAATGAGGCACATCATTCCCTCCCTCTTCAAAAGGATTTTTCCACAAATCTGGATCATCTGCAAGAAAGAGATAAATCAAAAACATTAAAGCTTGAGGAGATGTCATACTTACCTTGCAAATCATGCTGATAAGCATTGTCATGGATTTTCCTAAGTATCTGAAAGGACTATCAACCCTAGGCATGATTTTGAACTTTGTTTCTTCTGGAAAACGTTTCTTCCTTAGGTGAACCCAAATAAGATCGCCCTCTTCAAAAACAACCTTCTTGTTTGCTTTTATTGTGTAAACCTCGGTTTTGGCTTTGATGTTGTCACGAACTTTCTCATGCAACTTCTGAATTGTGTCCGCCTTCCTTTTTCCATCTGTACTAACTCTTTCACTCAAAGGCAAAGGCAAAGGCAAAATATCAAGTGGAGATAAGGGATTGAAACCATAAACAACCTCAAATGGCGAAAATTTAGTAGAAGAATGCATGGAATGATTGTAAGCAAATTCAGCATGAGGCAAGCATTCTTCCCAAAGTCTAAGATTCTTTTTAACCAACGATCTAAGCAATGCGGACAAGGTTCAATTTACAACCTCAGTTTGGCCATTGGTTTGAGGATGGAAAGTGGTGGAAAACATCAATCTAGTACCTAGCTTAGACCACAAAGTTTTCCAAAAATAACTAAGGAACTTAGCGTCACAGTCAGAAACTATGGTCTTAGGCATCCCGTGCAACCTAACAATGTCTTTAAAGAATAAATCAGAAACTTGCACATCATCACCAGTCTTATGACATGGTATGAAATGAGCCATTTTAGAGAATCTATGAACGACCACAAAGATAGAATCCCTACCAGATTTAGACCTAGGCAATCCAAGCACAAAGTCCATGGATATATCAACCCACATATGAGAAGGAATGGGAAGAGCTGAGTACAAACCTTGGTTTTTGACTTTAGACTTGGCTTTCTTGCAAACCACAAAACGACCACAAATCCTTACCACATCCTTCATCAAACTCGGCCAATAGAAATGCTCATACACAACCTTGTGTGTTTTCTTGACTCCAAAATGTCCCATAAGGCCTCCTTCATGTGCTTCCCTGAGAAAAACACTCCCTCAAAGAACATTGGGGCATACACAAGCGGTTATCAAAGAATAAAAATCCAGAAGTTTGATAATACTTCCCATAAGTCGCCTTGGAACATTTTCTAAAAACCTCCTTGAAATCCGAATCAGTGGCATATCAATCCTAAATGAATTCACACCCAAGTGATGTGGGGTTTATTTTCACTTTCAATTTAACCCTATATTCCCACTTTAATATTTCAGTTAAGAGGTTCAGTGTAGTACTTAGGGATCAAATTCACAGAGACTCTAAGATTGCACAATAGACTATTTGTTTTCGAATTAAAGCTAGATGAATTATGAAAATAGCAATTAAAGAGATTTCAAGATTGAATTGGTTTGTGATGATTAAATTAATTGATTAGACTTAGGGGAAATTCTAAGATAGATTTAGATAATGTAAACTCATAGATTGTTAGGGTTTTATTAAGCATCGTTCTGAGGGCTTAGGAGATCACTCTCGCGCATCTCGACTGAGCATCGATCGATGGCAGTAATACGACATGGATCGATGCTCATTCTAAATAGTACTGGTTTCGCGGTTTAATTAATTCTCTAAACTTCTAGTTCAACTTTCGTTTGTTACTAGTTATTTAGATTGTTAAAAATAGATTCCAGGTTATAACCAGGCTCTCGCTTGCGCTATAGAACCCTAATTTCTAAGATTGAGGTGATCAAATTCAACTTACTATTAAGAGCAACTTAAACGAAGAACCAAGAAAATTACCCTAACAATTTCTATAAAATCAGCAATACATTACTACCATTGAATAACACTAAATCAAAATAGAGAACTACTCAGACATAGTGATACACTATGGATTTTACCTATTTTACCAATAATATATATAATATATTTAGAGTCTTTTATATGCATTTGGCATTGTTTTAGAGCATTTACAGGTCTAGGTACTTATTGGAAGCAATTAGAGCTTTTGGACTATTTAGAGCAATTATGACTGCTCAGCAAAAACCCAGAGTCAGATCCAGATTTATGCATGGACCATCTATCGACGTCACACAATGTGCGTTGATCGACGTTGAAGTCGGCAGAAATATTGAGAAATTACAAGTTTTACCCAGAACTCTCATTAATTGCAAGACAAGTCCCTGGCCGAATTTAGACTATTTATTAGGGTTTTCTATCTTTCTAAACCCTAAGCTTATTATTCTGGAAAAAAAACAGCCACAAAGTTACACAAGAGTTTGCGAGTTGGAACATATTGCTACATCTATTGGTGAGATAGATCTTATCATCTTTACAAAGAAGATCTTGAACTCCATATCTTTTTACTCATTCTATTCTATGCAATTTATTCATAATTTAATGATGTTCTTTATTTTTATGTCTCAGTAATTCTCTGTTAGATTTAGGGTTATTTAATGGTAGTAATGTATAGGTGATTTTATAGAATTGTTTAGGTAATGTTCTTGGTTCTTTGTTTAAGTTGCACTTAATGCTAAGTTGAATCTGATCACTTCAATATTAGAAATTAGGGTTCTATAGCGCAAGCGAGAGCATGGTTATAACCTGGAATCTATCTAAACAATCTAATTAACTAGTAACAAACGAGAGTTGAATTAGAAGTTTAAAGAATATATTAAACCGCGAAATTAGTAATATTTAGAATGAGCATCAATCGACGCCATTGTGCTTCTATCGATCGACGATCAGCCGAGATGCGCGAGAGTGATCTCCTAAACTCTAAGATTTAAATTCAGAACGATACTTAATTACCCTAGCAATCTATTAATCTGTATTATTAAACCTACCTGATAGTTTCCCCTAAGTCTAGTGCCCTAAATTATTCTTCACAAATCAAACCAATCTTAAAGATCTCTTTTATTGTTATTGTTTTAATTCATCTAGCCTTAATTCGAAGATAATAAATCTATTGTGCAATCTTAGAGTCTCTGTGGATTCGATCCCTAAGTACTAAACTGAATCTCTTATTTGAGAGAGTAATGTGGGAATATAGGGTTAATTTGAAAGTGAAATAAAACCCCACATCAAATTTGGCGCCGTTGCCGGGGACTCTTTCTTATTGCCATTAGATTTTGTTTAGAATATTGTCTAGATTTTTACTTCATTGTTTGCTAAATTATTCTTTCCCTAAACCTTATGACACAGGTACCTGAAGGAGAGAATATGGATTCTAGACAACAACCATCGATCAACGAAGACCATCTGGAATCGATCGACGTTAGTCTACTGCTGTCTGGCGATACTCTTCTGATACCATCGATCGATACCGATCAGCCAGAAGCAGGTAAGTACGCTTTACTGAATCTGATAATAAGAAAGTATTCTTGATATAACCAATGACCAATAAAAGCAACAAAGCAAGGCAACTAATTAATTATCAGGGAGCTGGAATCCCCAATCAAATCACTAAATCTCCAAAGAATGAGGTAAAGCATGAATTGCCAGTGCTAGAATACCTAAATCCTAGCAGAACCTATTTCAATAGGTCTGCGATTCGATTATCCGATAACCATGCTGGAAACTCTAAACTTGATATTGATTTCCTAATTATGGCGCGAATAAATCAGTTCAGTATTTTTCCCACTAAACACCTGAACGATCACATCAAGATGGTAGAAGACATGGCGAATAAATCAGTTCAGTAGTTTTCCCACAGAAGTTTCCTAGTACATGCTGGATTCTATGGACGATTCATAGAAGATTTTAGCAAAATTGCTAGACCCCTTACTGCACTTCTGTGCAAAGAGGTGAAATTCGATTTTACACCTGAATGTCTTAAAGCCTTTAAACAAATCAAATCAGCACTCGTGTCTGCCCCTATTGGCCAGGCACCGGATTTAAATTTACCTTTTGACATTATGTGCGACGCCAGCGACTTCGCTGTAGATGATGTGCTTGGGCAGAAAAAGGAGAAAAAGTTGCATGCTATATAGTACGCTTGTAAGACCCTCGATGATGCGCAATGCAAATCTGCGACGATGGAAAAAGAGTTACTAGCTGTAGTATTTGCATTCGAAAATTTTTGTTCCATCTAGTCGGTTCAAAAGTAGTAGTTCACACCGACCACGCCGCATTAAAATATTTAATGAACAAAAAAGACGCTAAACCGAGGCTTTTACAATGGATTCTACTTCTCCAAGAATTTGATACAGAAGTAAAAGACAAAAAGGGAGTAGAAAACGGAGTTGCAGATCACTTGTCACGAGTAAGAGTAGATGACGACATCCCTATAGACGATTTCTTACTCATAGAAAATGTCTACTTAACAGAATCGACTTTCATCGACAAAGTTAGCTCGTCACATGAACTAGAATCGATTGACACTATGCCAAGCTCATCGAACGACAACATCTGTCGAACATCGATCAATGCTTCCCATACACCGTCAACCGACGATGCCGTCAAGAAGACAATGAAATAATCATCCCGATCGATATCAACGTCTGTTGTAATTCTTCAATTCCAAATAACGGTTCTCCCGGAGGTAGAAGTTTCAGTCGGGGGTGTGTTCACTAAACACCACCGATAGACCTTGGTATGCAGATATAGTAAGCTATCTTGCGGCCGAAGTAGAACCCAAACTCTTCAAAGAATATCATAAAAAGAAAATTTTGAGAGAAATCTGGAGATACCACTGGGATGAACCTTATCTTTACAAACACTGCTTTGACGGCAAAGATAGACAATGTGTTGCCCAAAGCGATAGTCAAGAAATTCTATATCATTTTCACGGATCCGATTACGACGGACATTTCGCTAGTTTTAAGACAGAGTCAAAAATCCTACAAGCAGGCTTTTGGTGGCCCACTATGTTTTGAGATGCTCAAGCCTACGTAGAAAAATGCGACCCATGCTAAAGAAGAGGAAAAATCAGCAAGAGAAACGAGATGGAACAAAATTTCATACTTGAAGTTGAAGTGTTCGATTGTTGGGGCATCGATTTCATGGGCCCTTTTCTTTCTTCACACAGAAACAAATACATACTAGTCACTGTAGACTATGTATCTAAATGGGCGGAAGCGATAGAAACTCCGAAAAAGATGCTGCCGTAGTCGTTAAACTCTTTAAGAGTATTATCTTTCCCAGATTTGGAGTCCCGCGAATCGTAATAAGTGATGGAGGTACCCACTTCATTAACAAAGTGTTCGAAAAACTGCTTAAGAAACATGGAGTCCACCATCGAGTAGCTACACCCTATCACCCTCAGACCAGCGGACAAGTAGAAGTATCCAACCGTCAGGTCAAAGAAATCCTAAAAAAGACGGTAGGATCAACCCGTAAAGATTGGTCTTTGAAGTTAGAGGATTCACTTTGGGCATACCAAACAGCGTTTATAATTCCATTAGGAACTACCCCATTCCACTTAATCTATGGAAAATCCTGCAATCTCCCTGTAGAGCTCAAGCATAACGCCGAATGGGCCATAAAAAGATAAACTTTGATGTTAAATCCGCAGCAGATAAGAGATTAGTTCATATAAATGAACTCGACGAAATCTGATATCACGCTTACGAGGACTCGAAATTGTACAAGGAGAGAACTAAAGCCTATCACGACAAGAAAATTATTTCATGTCATTTCGAACCAAACGATCAAGTGCTCCTGTACAACTCTCGGTAACCCTATTTCCTGGAAAATTATGTTCCCGTTGGTACGGACCCTTCACCATCAAAGAAGTTACCCCTCACGGGGCAGTTGTCCTGTTTAATCCTAAGGGAGAAGATTTTATGGTGAATGAGCATCGAGTGAAACACTATTTGACTAGAGCTGAAAATCCGCATACCCAGACTGCTTCTAGAGATGTTTGATCCCGTATGACAAGCCCATTGTCCGTCAAGCTAACGAGTTTCGACAAGCGTTGAGTGGGAGGCAACCCACTAATTTACTAATATATTAATATTTATATATATATATAATGATAAAAATACAAAAACCAAAAGAAAAATTTATATATTAGCAGTAATACTTTAATAATTAACAAATATTCAATAATTACTTATTATTTATGCAATTATAAAAATCTCAACTAAATAAGGAGTCACCGACCAGACCATCGATCGATGAACCTAGATTGCCATCGAGCGGCGGTCGTGCGTCGGGTAGGTTAACTCGACGACACGACCCCAATTCATAAAACACTTCTCTCCAAGCCGCCAAAACACACACGACATCTAAACCCATTTTCTCTCTGAATATTTGGCCAATTTTTCTCGTTCTTTAGCCTAAACCACACGATTTTTACACTCCCTACCTGTTAAACTCTCTATATCATTCAATCTTCAAGGTAGGTTCTCCAAATCTCTTAGTTTAGGGAACTTTTTAGGGCTTGAATAAAAATCAAATTTTGGTGGTTCTAGTCGGAATGTAGAACGATTTAGGGTGCTGGAGAACAATATTAGGGATTATCCATCGTTTTTATACATGATTTACACGATTTCAGTTGATTATTTTGTATTTTGTGAACACTGGTCCGCGACAGAGCATCGATCGTTGCCCATGTGTCGACGTCGATCGATGGCCATTAGGCTATGTCGATCGATGACCATGCGGTACCATCGACTGACGGCTGCTCCTTTAATGTCAACATTGATTCTAACTTGTGTTTTGTTTCGTTATATGCAGATGGAAGAAAAGGAATAAAGCACGCTACGAGGTCGGTGGTCCCAGCAATCCACCACGGGGTCCTCCATGCCGAGACCCTTCACATCCTCGAAGAGCTGTGGTATCAAGAGAATGCACACAGCGTCAGCTGAGTGAGGAGTGGGACAACTTTGACAGTCTCTCTTACAACGCTTGGCAAGGCGTGACCATCGAGCCGACCAAGTTCGCTGACAAGCGAACCCTAAAGAAGTTGGGGCTCTACACCGACTTCAAACAGACGGTGCAGGTGCTTGGATTAGGCACCATGGCTACTAAGCCATATCCTCTCTATCCACACCTGGTGAGGCAGTGAATCTCCACAGCGCAGGTGCTCTACAAGAGCCCCAGAGCGAAGGTAGCACATGAGGCCACTATGACATTCTTCATCAGAGGCATCCGGTACAGGATCCCCATCCCGTAGCTGTGCGAGATCTAGGGCTTTGACATTGGCACCAGTGCCTGTGCGGTTGCTCCGTTTCCTGGTTTGCCTACTTTCTAGGGCCTCATTGGGATAGGCCATTTCGACTCGGGGTCAGCTACTCAGACGGACGTCCGTCATCCCACCCTGCGCTACTTTCTGAAGGTCCTTGCCAACACGATGTTGTGCAAGATGGAACCCAACAAGGTTCTGATTCAAGAGCTTACACTTTTATACTATTCCGTCAGGGAATTAGTTGGGCTAGACGACGAGCTCTTTGTTCCACCAGAGACAGATCAGCAGGTCAACATGGGGGCTATATTTGCTGAGCACCTGGCGTCCTTGAAGGACAAACCCTTCCACGGTTCGGGAGCTAAGAGGGAGACGATAGGGAGCCTCCTGACACCGATCTTCACTTTCCTTGACATCAGTCACAAGGGAGCTTCGGTAGAGAGGGGACTGCGCTTCATGGATGAGGGTCACCTGGCGAGGGCCCAGTGGCTGAAGAAAGGACGCTTTTGGTCCTTTGTGGAAGATGAGGGACCGAGGATGATCCCATTACCGCTGAGAGAGGTGACAGACTTCTCTGATGATTTACAGCGCCTTGTGTTCCATCTAGCTGAGCGCCACATCCACACTGCACCCAGCGCCGCAGAGGAGGTCTCCGCCCAGCGCACCCGGTCGCAGCAGCAGGAGTAGACGAGCCAGCACAGAAGCCTCCAGCGTTCCCCGTGATCCCAGAGCTGCCCATACTGATAAAAGATTTTACTCTATCCTAATCAAAGTAGTATAGATGAGTGTCAATCCAATCCTAAGTGAACATGATGCAATAAGAATGCATGTATAAACTTAATCTAAGTGCAATCAATTTTGATATGGGTGAAGTAACAAAATAACAAAAAATGCGAAACTAGAATTATAAATGAATGGGAAGAACGAGAACCCATGGGTAAGGGCTTTGACTTTGGGTGATTTGGATTTAAGATAGACGGTTAACGCTATAAACAACTTGGTTCTACTAGTCTAGACGTACCATTAAACTAATTCTCTATCAAGATAAAAGTTCATTTGCTTTCAATCACTAGACATCAAATGTCTTTGGTCTAATTAAATCAAGCAATCATTAAGAACGGGTCTGTTGACTATCTAAACTTTCCTAACATCAATTGTCATTGGTTAAGCCAGTAAAGAGAGTTATCACTTTGTTCAGACATTTCGTCGAACAACTTTCAGGTACAAATTGCCTATGGATCTAGATTAAAGTGATCAAGTCTAATCTAGCATTAGAGACTAGCAACAATCATAGAACATAAATAATCAAACATTAAACCTTCTAACCTATTACCTAATCACCCTAGATCACCCTAACCCATGGATCCTACAGATGACTACTCACTAGCAAACATGATGAACTCAAAAACAAAAGATGAATCAGAGTAAATCATTTCCAATGAACAAGAATAAATAATGAATCAAAATAAGATTAATAAAAAGGATTCAAGATTCAAATTCTTCTTCATCAAGAGTAGTCTAGTCTCAGATAAAAACCAGAATAATATAAAAAACTAGGTTTAAAGAGTATTTATAGCTGTTTGAAAACAAATCGGGTCAACCCAACAAGCCTGGTTTGACCCGTAGAAATTTCAGCCTCAACGACTGTAGCGACCAGGGCTGGTCGCTATGCCTGGTCGCTATGGTCCCCGGGTTTCCTTTGTGGGTCTGTAGCGACCAAGGCTGGTCGCTACGCCTGGTCGCTATGGCATCCGCAACTCCCTGTGGGTCTGTAGCGACCAGGTCTGGTCGCTACGCCTGGTCGCTATGGTTCCCGGATTCTTCTTGTGGTTCTGTAGCGACCAAGGCTGGTCGCTACGCCTGGTCGCTACACCCCCTTTTGCTCCCAAACTCCACTTCTTTAGCCTCCATTGCCTCCAAACTCATCAATGAACATCTCCCATACCTGACATAGACAAATGTAATGGAATGCAACCTAAATATGCCTAAATGATATCCTATATGCCTGAAATGCACTTAAAGAGATGACCAAAACTATGCAAATATGACCGATATCAACTCCCCCGAACTTGTCCTTTACTTGTCCTCAAGTGGACTTTCGAAAACAAGAAAGAGAGAGAGGTTTGAAAATGGGAGCTCAGAACCAAAAGATACACTTTCTAGCCTTCAACATCACATCCTAGGTAAACATAGCACGTAGCATGAGCATGCTCTCTTAGTATACTCTATCTTCTCAAGGCCTAAAGGGACTCTCATACCTCTATACTAGATGCAATGCTTATCAACCAACAAGTCTTTACACCAACTCTCACATTCATTGACAGATAAATAAGGTGAATCCCTGCTAATGGAAACTTGATCTCGATCACTTGGCTTGGGAAGTGAAAACAATTTATCTATGATAGAAGAGGGGTTCGAATTCTTTGGTGACTTTCACTCAGGAAAAAGGAGCTTGAACATTATGCAAAATTTATCTAAGAAAAAGAGCAATTCATGCATACAATGGTTTGTTCTCATCATTCTACCCCTTCCCAATCACTTTCAAACTCTTTTTTTTCTTTTTTCACTCACCAAATGAAACTCTCTCTTTTTTTTTTCCTTTAACCGACTAGGGATATCTTCTCTTTATTTTTCTTTTCTCTTTTTTTTTTCTTTGGGGTTTTGCTGTTTAGAGTATATCTTTTTTTTTCCGATCCCTAGTGGCTATCTACTTTTGATTTTTCTCACACTTCGAAACCCAAGATCAGAGCTTATTAACACCAACACACTTCTCATTCCTAAATGCTAGCTCAAGAGAGGTCCTATAGCTAGTCCAAGATGAAAACAAGCCAATGTCGCTCCCAATACTCTCAAGATTTTACACATGACAAGCTATCAATAAAAGGCCTCACTCAAGCAAATTCAATCATGGTCTCAAAGAATGGTAAGGGTTTAAGGGTAGGAAGGTGACATTTGGGTTTTCAAAAAGTGGTATAACAGATAGAGAACAACCCAAACGTGCATGAGATCCATGACCAAGCATACAAGAGTCCATAAGCAGGGTAGATTAAGTTCATTAGGCCCTAATTCATTTTGGAGTTGGTTTCAAGAGCAATGTCAATCACAGCAAACAACTAGTTTCGAGAAGAGTTTTCAAGGCTCGAAGCTTGCAAGTCTTTCAAGATATGCTTAAGCTACTTGCTATGTTTAACTAGGGTGTGATGTTGAGTTCTAGACATGTGTTCTTTACGAGGTAATAACATCCTTGCTCCCTATGCAAAATGAATGCAATCTATATGCTCTAGACTCGATCCTAACGATGAAAATATGCAAACTAAATGATTCTTTTGTTGTTTTCTTTTTCTTTTAGTTTTTTTTTTTAGAATGTACAATGCAATGCTTATGCGAACATGTGAAGATGAAAAGATTAGACATGGTACCTCCCCCAAACTCGAACAACACAGTGTCTGTGTAGTCAAGAGAGAAGGAGATACCGACATAAGAAACAAAACAAAATAAAACAAAGAAAACAATGGGTATTTACAAGGGTAGGTGTGGAGATACCTCAAAATGATTCGGAGGCAGTGTCCTCGTCGCCATCGTCACCTTCTTCTACCTGGTAGCTTTCTTCTTCCTCATCAGAAGTGTCTGTGTCTATTGGCTCCTTACCATGGCGAGACTTGGCTGCGAGGTCTTGGGGAGGAGGTCTCAGCAATGATGAAGTCTTCAGCTTTACACCCTCCTATTCCAGCTCTAACTAGCACGTCGGTGACTTTCTTCATGAATCGTGCTGAGGATGCAGCGTTCTTCTTAACTGTCCTCTTGAGTGCCTTGTACTTGGCGGACAGCTTTTTGATGGTCCTGTCCTGCATCCTGTTCCACCCCTCAAGTTTCCCAATGTACTCGTGGGCATCACGCAGAGGGCCCTTCTGGAGGGCTCCAGTATGGGGTGTGAAGTGGTAGTGAGAAGGATCATAGGGTGTATCCTCCTCTTCTTGGATCTCAGGTGCATCTCGTGAAGAGGATGCACGGGCTGGTGCTGTAGTGGCAGTGGCAGCAGCAGGAGATGAAGATGGACCTGCAGCCGATCGTCTTGCTGGTCTCCTACGGTTTGGAACAGTTTCAAGTGGCCCATGTGTTCCAAGCAACATGTCTGAAGGGATGTCAAACGAGATGCTATGCTTGCTGCGTACCATGAGGACTCGCGGGTTGGGTAAGAGAACCTCCTTGTGGTCAAAGTGGATGTGGAAGGAGTAGACGTACTGGCCCTGGAACATCCCTGAAATAAACTTGGTCCTCTTCATGTAAGGACCATCCATGTATAGGGGCTCTTGAGGGGTCTCGCTCTGTAGAGGAACTCGTGCGGCCTGGAGCAATGGTGTGATCAGGTTACCTATGCTCAGCTGAGGCGTGCTGTCGTGGTTTGTCCACGCCCAATCCTGATAGTACTTCAGTCTCCTCACAAAGAAACCCACTCTCCCAAGGCCAGAGTAAACATCTTCCTCAGCCCTGTATAGCGCTTCCCTCCCAAACAATGGTATGAGGGCCATAGCAATCATCGTCAGCTCATCATCCAAGACATTACCAGACTCCCGGCGAGCGAAGAGGGTGTTACCCAAGATGCGATGCACATATCGGACCACCGGGTTCCTGATGCTTGAGTTCTTGTTTCTCTGGGGATCATGAGCGAACTCGGCGATTAGAGGCCAAACCTTATCCGGGATGTTGTAGTTTCTTGGGAGATCGCTGATCCTGTCATCTGAGAATCCCATAGCATCGCTGATTTCCTTATAACTCAGCCTGTACGACCTCCCTCGGATCTTGAACTGAATCCGCCCATACCCAAGTTCCGGTGGCCCATCGCTAAGGGGAAATACCTCCAATGATGAGAGGAAATGGCATGAGGCTTCCACATAGAGAGGCTGCGCTTCCATCAAGAGGAGAGACTGCAATCCCATGCACTCTAGCAGCTGAAGGACGCCATCATAGAGTCCGGTTTCCTGAAGGAATATCGGACAGGGGAATCTCGTCGGTGCCCAGGCAAGGTCGTTCTGGAGATGACTGAGCAACTGGGCTTTTGTCGGGATGACTGATCTATCCCTTTCCTTCCCCTTTCCTTTCCCCTTTGGTTTCTTGGCTGGCCTTGAGGGAACCTCGTCTTCGGTATCAGTCGGGGCTTGAAGGGCTTCTTCAATCTCCCTTTCAATCTCTTCAGCCTTCCTCCTTTCTTCTTCAGCTTGTTGCTGAGACCTTCGTGAGGGGATTCCGCTTCTGGTGGGTCGCGATGATCGTGTTCTTGCCATTTGTACCTGAAACAAAACACTCAAGGTGGCATTAGGACAATGTCGAGAAATTTCTGGTATCACAAACGACTAACTTAGTAAATCAACGTAGGAATCAAAGCTATTCGAAATAAACATTTCAATCACCGATAGGAATCGATCACTCGCCATAATGAGTTCAAAATGAGATAACATGAATCAATCTCCTAACAATAGGCTTGAAACGCTTAATTGGAACCAGTACAAGCAGAATCAACAGTTTTCCCCAATTTTTTTTTTTTATCAAGAACACGAAGAACCCTAATTCCTAATTTCTCAATTCACACTCAATCTCCACGAAATTCATCAATCCACAGCCACAAACAAGCATACTAGAACATGGGTAACTAGTTTAGAGCAAAAAATTGGGCATGCAACAACTTTTCAAAAGTTGGAAAAATTTTCATCAAGAAGAATCAACCCGAAAATTTCATACCGTTGCTTGATTGAGTGTAGAGATGGAAGATATGGGAGTTTCAGACAATTTCCGAGTGATAGCAAGTGGAATCAAGGAATTTGATGAAGAATTGGGAAAGTTGGGGTTTTCTGTTCTTGGGAGAGTTTTGGAGTTTTTGTTTGGGGAAAATGGGAAAGATGAAGAGAGGAATCGATGAAATAAGGGGTTGGGGTGCTGGGTTCGGGCTGGTTAGGGTGGAAATCGGTTTGGTTCACTTGGAACAGACCGATTTAGAAAAGAAGAAGACTTACCTGGGTCGTGTAGCGACCACGCCTGGTCGCTACACGGGGTCGCTACGCCTCCCGCAGGTTTCACCTCGACCCGTAGCGACCAGGCGTGGTCGCTACGGGTGGTCGCTACGCACGCCGCATAAATCCGTAGCGACCAGATGTGGTCGCTACGGGTGGTCGCTACGATGCTCGGGATTTTTTTTCCTCTTACTTCCTTTGGGGACCCGTAGCGACCAGGTGTGGTCGCTACGGGTGGTCGCTATGCATCCCACAAAACCCTGTAGCGACTTCGTGTGGTCGTTACGGGTGGTCGCTACGGGCGTTCAACTTTTCGATTTCTTTGCCAAGCGCTCCCCTCCACCTAATCAACTTTCATCCTCAAAGAACTCACCCAGAATTATCAAATAGTCCAAAAGAAATGTAAACTAGTGGGAATCGGACGCCCAAAAATATAAATATACCTCCGATTGCATAGTTCTAGGCAGTACGGTTATGCACTATCACGATTTGGGAACATCAGGGGCGAGACATATTAATGGGATAGCTTGCAGTTCCTGGCTAGACTTACTGTAGGTGTATCAGGGAGGCGCCGCAGTACGAAGAAGTGGATAAGATATTGGTGTCGCTGGCCTAGAATCTTTAATCCTGTGATCGAGCGGTATTGCCATGGACCATTCTGAACTTTTCGTCCTATGATTTATGCATCATCGATGATGTGGGCTTGACGAAGCGCTTCGATCCCGGGCATAAATATTATTTTTGGGCATGCATGTTTTGTCGACGCCGGTGAAGGCGTGCACCGTGCTGAGGCTACGCCTGCAAAGAATTAAATGCATCTAAGAGAACTAGGTTAGGACCCCGCTACCTGGGATAATCTTGCTGTAAACCTTTATAATAGTATTCACTTGTTAGGGGTACGTCGGAAAGCTATTTCGATGTGATGGATTGTGTCCGGTACAGCGCAGCAGATCTATCGCGTACGAGCTATTGAGACGCGTGGGGTAGTATATCAAGAGTGTGCAGGTGGTATCGGATTTATTACCAAAGCGATATCACTAGTCTATGACGTGCTGGTAGAGAGTAGCCCCCTGGCGACTGGGGGACATCTGGCAGTGATTACTTATGCGTTCGTGATAAATATGGGAGCACGGGCACTTGATGCCGAGCCTGCCAGACAGTCCTTGATTATTGATGTCCGTTCGAGTATTCTGTTCTGTGTGCTCTCTTGACTTTTCTCGTAAATCTCAACCCTGGTTGAGAAACTGTTGCATGCTGATGATCATCAAATAGCCCACTGTAGGACCTAGATGCACACTCTATCTAGGTTTTAACTGTGTGAGGTAGTTGGTGATAGAAGATTCAACTTCAAATACAAAACGAATGAAACCACAAACCTGATCGCACAATTAGGCTATTTTTTACGCGCGGTATGCGACGAGAGCTTGAAGCAATGAAGGTATACAAAGCCCCGGTGATTTTAGTATTCGCATAGACGTTCTTTGCTTGTTAGGCCAAAATCAAACTAGATCGTTCATTAATCCATCGACCAACTCCAGATCTAACAAGATTTTCCTCGGTTTGAATCTTTTGTGTCATTTTTGTTAGCCTTATACAATGTAAATATACTTTTCATCGTACCTTAACATTTGTTAGTTGTTGTATTTCGGTCTAACTTTTCATACCACCTCAAATTTGAGTAATTATAGCATAGTTTTTCGATAGCTTTTTGATGTTAAAAAAAATTGAAAATTTGGAAAATAGATATAAGTAGCTTTTATAATCATAAAATCAAATCTAATATTCTCAGGATAAAATCATAAAATCTAAAATCTAATATTCATAATCATAAAATAAAATTTAATATCTCAAGAAAAATTACGGAATAACGAGAATTTAATGCAAATAAAACTTTGAAAATATAGCATACTAGTGGTTGGTAGGCCTGGGACGTATTATCCGGGATCGGATTCGATCCGAGATCCGTCCCGGATCCGCTCCAAAAATAGGATATCCGGAGTGCCCGGATCCGAATCCGGATAGTAAAATTTCGGATCCGTCCAAACCGGATCCAAATCCGGATATCTTAATTTTTAGGTCCGGATATCCGGATCCGTGTTTTTAAAATATATTAAATTTTTAATTTTATTAATAATTATATTTGATATATTAATATTTATACATATAATATTTTTTAAATATTATATTTGAATTTTACTAATATTATATCTCATATATGTATTCATAAATTTTATATAAATATTTTATTTATATTTTATTTTTAGATTTTTTATAATTTTAAATTTATTTTATTTTATTTTTAATTATTTTTACGGATCCGGATCCGAATCCGGGTATCCGCGGGTATCACAATATCTAGACGGATATCCGAAGTCCGGATACCCGGAAGACACGAATCCGGATCCGGCGAATCCGGATCCGGATATCCTAAAATACCCCGGATATCCGGTCCGTCCCACCCCTAGTGGTTGGTCCGCGCTTCGCGCGGAGTTCTTGTTAATTTTATAACATAATATTAAATTTATTATAGAATTTATGTTTTATATTGTAAATTAACACTTAAACATATAGTCTGAAAAAAATATTTTCAGGTATTTTCAATTTGGAATTGTCATTTTTTTAGAAGAAGACTTTTATTAGATAAGTGTTAAGGTCATCAAAGCTTAGTGAAGATTATTGATTGGTGTATTTAAGTGTATTTAAAAATCTAAACTAAATCAATTGTTATTGGTTTTTTTATTTTAAAGTTTATATTGAATTTATGTGTTATTGATTTCAAAATTTATAAATTCTAACTTAAATTAGATGTTTATTCAATTCTACATATTTACTAATGAGTTTGATTTCATGATAGATTTGAATGGATTTTTATAGACTTTTTTTGTTAAAAATACAAAAATTCAAATCTGAGAGAATTTTTTTTAGATTTGTAAATAGTAATTAAAATTCTTATGTTAAATTGAAAATCTGTATAATTTACTTGAATTTGTAAATACTATATGGATTTCTAAATAAATTATAAATATAAAGCAATAGTATTGTGTATGTTTATGAATTGTTAAAGTGTGCATAATCTGCTCTAATTTGATATGTTTTAAGTAAGTGCAAAATAAGGAATAATGCCAAATATTAGTTTGAATTTATTATGTATTAAAAACTTACTTTTCATAATAACATTTTGTTAATCAGTTTGTGTAAAAGTAAACGTGTGTACAACATTTTACTGCATTCATAGTTTAGTTTTGAAATCTTACAAAAAAACAAAACTATAAATTGCTTATCTATCTATACAAAATATGTTTTTTTCCCTCACAGACAACCACCTCAACAGTTAATATTATAAAATGGTCAATATTCAATAAGTCAGGACTGAGTTACCTAATAATAAGAGTGTCAAATTTGATATGCAATACTTAATGTGTAAACACTCTCAGGTTCATCTACAAAATTAAGATTTGTAGGCATCATAAGCAAGGAGACAAATGATAGTATAACAAAATATCTAAAGATGTGCTCTTACAATTTTGTTATATCAAGTTTAGAATTTGACAACCTGCAATATAATCCAAGGCTGGTGAACTGCTTGCAGCTCTTGCGCTAGAAGACTTAGCCAAGGTTTCAACATCAAATCGTCTTTGTGTGAGAGTTTTCTTTTAGCTTGGCTCAACACTAAACATTGTGATCGTTGAAGCTTCATTATCATCATTAGAAATGGGTCGCCTACATTGTTCCTCGTTCTGCTACAATCGTATCTTGACGATACCCTTTGTTAGTAAGTTCGTAATATTTTATAATGTGAAACTTCAGTCCATTAAAAGTTCTGGTTTCTGCATATTGGTGAATGAAATTGTTAAACATGTAAGTATTCTCAAGTCTTTTGGTACATATATATATAGAGAGAGAGACGAAGCTAACCTTGTTCAAAGCTATGTCTTCCAATATAAGGTTCTTCTGGTGTTCTATGAACATATTTGGAAAGCCCATATGGGCAGTGTATATTTAGTATAGATTTAGGAAACTCTGTTGTTGCAGGATTGGATGTTTGATTTGGGGTTGTTTGTTGATGATGGATGTGTACTAATAAATGAAAGTGTAATGATGATATCTGCATTGTGTCTCGAGTTCACAGACATGAAAGGATACTTTTAACTTTTGTTTTGTTTTTCAATTGTTGACCAACAGTTGATGGTTAGAGAGGGCTTGAAAGTTGGTCACGGGTGATGAATGGCCTTTTCCGTTGAGATTGAGTGTTTGAATATTTATTGACTACACAGTATAAAACAAATGCAGAAGACGAAACAACTTTTAAAGAACACAAAATAAGTCACAGCAGAAAATATCTTTGTTTTCTGATAATAATCTGACTGATTATTATTTGTTTCTTAATTTGTATTTTTGAAGGTGTGCTTCTATCAGTATCTAAGTTTTCCTCTTGAGCTTTACGCCCTCTTCATAGTATATACCTATCAAACCTCTAGCGAATATCATCGATAACATGTACATGATCACCCTCATCACCCATAGATGTCTGTTTATAAGAGCCGCTTCTAGAAGAAAGGGTAAAAAAAATTGAAAGAATCTTTTATCTAAACCAAACTATATTGTAGAATTGGCTCACCCTACATAACCAGCATTCATATCCATCACTTTGTGAATCTTGTGTCTTCTCTAAACTCTCTTTTGTTAAGAGAGTAAACGGCCTATCGGTTAACCTTTGAGACCAACGAGATGGCCATCTTCCTGATAGATTATTTGATACTTTCAGTTGACAGCTAGGCATAGGAGTGTACCTATGGTTCGAAGAAACCAGTATTGGTCAATAAGAGAGAGGATAAGATGTCAATTACCATGAACTGTTTCCTTTTTTTTTTTTAAATTCGTTGCAAAGAGGTGGATCATTGTACTTCCGAGTTCCATAGCAAGTATCTCAGTTTGTTTTCTGGTTAATCACAAACCCAACTTTTGTAAACCGAGTTCTAGACACACCTTTCCAAAACATCGATGTAGTCAAAGACTCCGTAACTAAAAAAAAAATCATATATAAATATCTTTATGTATGCTAGCAGTCACCAACAATATACACAAACTTTTCCAAAAGTTACAGTGATCTTCTGGTTGGGTAGGTATCGTGTGATCGAGAGAATTAAAAAGCTATGAGTCTCATCTGAAGCAAGTGGAAGATATATATACGCAACATCTACGCAGCTAGGCTTAACAGAGAAACCGAAGCATCTATATTAAATAGCATGTAGTGGGAATAATTTATTTAAAAGCCATTATTGAGGTTAGTTACTCCGTGAGTAAAGTCAGGGGTTGGGGAGGGGAAGATGGTATGGCGTTCTTATTCTCTCCACAGTAACATGAAGCATCAATTAGGGGTTTAGGATGGGCTTATTTTTAAGTGAAATGTTTGGACCAAACAGTATTAGTAATTGAAGGAAATTCGGTAGCTCATTTACACTTGGCCCATTTAATTACAACTCGAGTGTTTCAAAGAGTTAAATAGAGACCGTCACGTATCTCATTTTGCCCACCAAAGGAGGGAAAAAACTTAACTTTATTATTATAGATTTCACCGAGATATACTACTTTATAAGTTAAATAAGAAAAATAAGGTAAAAATGTATTCAATTTCACTAATTTTTAATTTTCATATGAATACTTAATATATTTATTATTTTCTCCTGATTTTGCTGTTATTAGAAACAAAATGAATCAAATAGATAACAAAAACATACATAAATTATCTACAAAGAAAATATCTCATCGACAGTGTGATAGATTCATGCATTTATTCTTGTACTAGAATCCCTTAATAAAATTAAAAACAATAAACTGAAAGATGTACTAAATTTCATGAATATTTAATTTTCATATGAATATTTAGTATATTTATCTTTTTCACCTAATTTGTTGTTATTACAAACAAAATTAATCAAATATATAACAAACATACACAAATCATCTATTTCTAAAGAGCATATTTCATCAACGGTTGAGAAATATTTATGCATTTATTCTTTGTATTCTCTGTATTTTATTTTACTTGTACTAGAATCACTTAAGAGTATAAACAAAAACAATAAAGTGAAAGATATACTAAATTTCATGAATGTTTAGCTTTCATATGAATATTTGATATATTTATTATTCCCCCTAACTTTGTTGTTGTTAGGAACAAAACCAATCAAATAAATAACTAAATTTTATATAAATTATTCATTTCTAGAGATCATATTTCATCAATAGATGCGATATAATCATGAATTTGTTCTTATATCCTCTCTATATATATTTTAAATTGTACTTCATCGACTGTATTTCATCTACGGGTGTGATAGAATCATTCATTTGTTCTTTATCAATTTGAACTCGTTTGTTTTCTCTCTCGTAACTACATCTTTGATCAAATCAAGTCGACAAAAATAGACAACTCATCTCTAGATAAACAAAAAGAAGTATGGAGATTTGGCTCCAGTGTACACATATGTGATCTTAATGGACTAACATTTACTTATACATGAGGTTTACTTGCAACTAAGATTTGAAATTTAGCAAAACAAAACTAAGATTTGAAAGTTCAACATTAGTACATTTGGTTTTGAAGTTATAATTCAACAACAATGTATTTGTTATTTTACATATCTATGAATCATTTATTGAATGTATCAAATATGGAAATAACTTGATCTTTTCTACACTATTAGGTTTTAAAAAAGATTTATGTAAAAGTATAATATACACCTATAAACTATTTTATGTAAAATGGGTAGTTATTTTTACTTATTTATTTAGTTCATAGTAAAATGGTTACTTGTTTAAAAACAAATAAAAGTTTATATTTTTTAATAAAATATATATAGGTAAACAATGATAATGGTATATATGATGACGTTGATAATTCTTATGATTATATGTTAATGTTGATGATTTTATGATGATAATAGTATCATGATGATAGTGACATAATGATGTTAGGATGAAAATGGTATGAAGACAATTATTAGTTAATATTGTTAATTTATCTGCATAATGGTTTATGTTGATATTATGATGATAATATTATCTTGACATTAATAATATGATAATGAATCTAGCAAATAAACAAATCTATCTATATATAAAGAAGATTTTTCCTCCTTTTTCAATGTGTCATATCAGTAAATAGGTGAATGAGAACGACACATCAACGAAAGTTTTTTAAAATTATAAATTTTTCCATAACTTTTCTGTTCTTAACATTTAAATAAAATAATTTAATAAACAGTAAACAGTCCATAAATGTTTATAAAATTATTTTCTTAACAATTAAACCAAATATTTTACCATTGCATCATATAGTTCATAAACATGTTTTTAGTTATGAGTACATTTTGAACCAACACTAATAGTAAATTTTAAAATCATAAATCAAATTTTCAAGGCATTTTGAATCAAAAATAATAATACATCAAATAAATAGTTATTTACTAATAATATATAGCTAATTTTAATAATAAAATAAGTTAATTATATAATAAATTCAGTATGAAACAAAACTTTAAAATTAATCAATATCATTTATTTTGAAAACCTAATTATTTATTTAAATGGCATGATTTATTTGGTTTTCAATATAATAACATATTAAATTCAAATAAATATACTACATTTATAAAAAGTATTGTCTTAGGTTTTCCTTTACTTACCTAATTTTAAGTCATTTGTTAGAATATTTTCGCATTGTATAACTTAATAGTTTGAAGAAAAATGTATAAAGGTAAAAATTATCACATAATTTAAAAATAAACATATAAAATATTTGAACATAATCGAATAAAGTTTTAAAACTATCAAAGTAAAACAGTTACAGTTTCATAAATTTTTAAGAGAAATTCTCTAAGATAGCACATTTTAGTTTCTTTTCACTAAAAGAGTCTCCAAAGAAGAAAATAACAAAAATATATTTCATTAAAGAGTAAATATACATTTATAATCCTAAAGTTAACCAATCTAGACTTAGAGTATAGAGTTAAGGAGTAAAGTTTAAATTTTTCAAAATATATAAATAAATATTAAAAATTTAGAAATAAAGTTTTTAAAAATAGTTTCAAAAAACATTTTCAATATCAAAAATAAAATTTGAAAAAATTTGAAAAAATGAAAAAAAAATGAAAAAAATGAAAAAGATTAGAAATACTTCGAATTTGAAAACATATAATTCGAAATTCTAAAATATTTTTTTTTTGTTATTTATATATCTATAAAGCAATGAGTAGAAGAGTCTTTTACTTCTTTAATAAAATATCTTTTGGTTATTTTCTCCTTGAGAGCTCTTTTGGTGACAAAACTAACAAAAAACTATTTGAGAGAATTGTTCATTTTTAATGATGAAACAAGTATGTTTTCTTAAATAGTAATATAAATAATAAAAAGTGCAGTAAAACATAAATTTTTTTAATCGGAAATAAATTAAACATTATTATTATTTTATTAAAACTTAAGATATATTTACATTTATTTTTATTTACTTAGTTAATGACATTTACGGGTGGAGAGATGATATTGTTCAGGATTTCTTTAAGATTCGAACTAAATTTTTTTATCAAAGTAGAATTGAGAACAACAAGTGCTAAGTTTTGGTCTCATAATGTACCTATAGAAGAACAAGTGTAAAGAAGCGAGGCCTTTGCTCTTGTAACATAGTTGGAAAGAATCCGTCGAGGTTTAATGGCCCCATTGAGTCATTGCTACTTGAATTCATGAGCGTTTTTCTTGTTCTTTGAGAATCTCTTCTTGTTATAAGATCTAGGGTTTGACATGATTCAGCGTTAATAGTATTAGTTTTAGTGGAGATTGCACAACTATTCAAGATTTAACCTTTGTTTCTAAATTAAAACGAAATTTGTTTACTTGTGCTCCAAGCTCTATCCTCTATTTACATTTTTATGCTAAATTTTTCTTCCTGTCTGTTTCTACTTTACTACTAACTTTACCAATTAGCATTACACATACTAGACTTATGTAGAATCCAAAGTCTTAGCATATCCATCATAGGAATACATAGAAGAGTGATAGTTATTACTTATTTCTCTATACTATACCAGGAGTCAATACCATAACTCAGCTGGTTTTTGACATTGTAATAGGTACCACAATATAGATTCTAAGAGAACGTCAGATGACAGAAGAGAGAGAGCAAACAGTTTCTCTATCTATCTATCTAATTTGTGGTCTCTTGAATGATGAGTTTGACATAGGAAGTGTCATCTCTACTCTTGTTCTTTCTTGATTATGCATCATCTGACCAGTTATCCCTCTTCGGCCACCTGAACCTTCTCCAAAACTCTCACCAGAGCTCTTCCTCCGCCTCTCATTGTGTCCAGCTAAGCGTCTCCGACAGCTTCTTTTAGCTTCATCAAACTCTGGGAGCTCGTGAAACCTGTTTCAAACCATTCAAAGTTCCAACATATGCTTGGCTAATCAGGGTCAACTCAACGTTTCTATGGGCATTAGGACAAAAATAACAGATCTTTAAAATTTGATATATTTAAATTTTAATCATTTTTTTACAAAATTAGGAATAATTTTGGGTTTGTCCCAAATTTTCAGCCAGCCATGTAGCTAATAAAACTAAGCAGAAGCGTGCTGAAGGGGCAGAGTTTATATGGTACCTGCTGCATTGTTGACAGAAGCGTTGTTTAAGGCCTGAGAGATAGACAGAAGATGCCTTTGCATGAACTTCACACACTTTGTGCCTCCTGTGATACTGTTTAGCCTCTTTCAAATCAGTTTTGCATCTATCTACTTGACAAAGCCGCAATGAGACACGGTCCCGGCTAGCTCCTTTGAACCTATCCACCAATCCTTTCCTCTTCTCTTCCTCTTCTCCATCTGTTTCATTCTCTACTTCTTCATCCATAAGGTAAGTTGGCATACTACTAGCCTTCTTCTTCAGATACCCTTGTCCTTGTGGTTTCTTACCCTCCATTTCTGGAGATAGGGTTAAAGCTCTAAGTCTTATTGGAAGCTCTTGTAGGCTAGGAAATGTTGAGGAATGAGACTTGGTGATAATTGTTTGACGATGTTGAAGCATTATGAAGTGTTTAAAAGGTGGAGTAAAGTTGGGTCATGGACTCATGGACCACTGTGTTCTTGTATGCTTCTCTGGTGGAATAAGCGCATGATTACGTTGATAAGCTAGCTCAGAGGGAAAAAAACAAAATAGTGGAAAAGAAAAATAGATAGATATATTGGGTATAGAAACTTTTAAGATGTTTTTGACAGTTTTCATTTGTTTATTCTAAGAGCATCTTTATCCCACAACCTTCAAAAGGGGGTTCTTATTTCTTTTTTTCTTTTCTTTTTTTGATTTAAAAATAAAATAATAATAATAATAATAATAAATAAACCAATCGCGGATCGCCACGTGTTAGTAGGGCCCGTGAACAGTGCAAGAAACCATCAAAAACAATTTTTTAATTAGGAATTTTAGAAAGTGGTTCTTGCACTGTTCACGGACCCCACATGTCAGTGGGATCCGCGAACAGTGCAAGAACCTCTCTTAAGAACCTTGGATAATGATGCTCTAAATACTTTGGTTTATATGACAGTTTGGTTGTTTTATCTTGAAGATATCATTGGTTGCCTTATAGAGGATGTTTGTATTTCGGTCCACAATTTACACATATAACACTTTTTCTTGTTGCGACAAACCTCGAGTATTCTTTTGCTAGACTTAAATCTTAGGATTTGATCTCTTGTTTGTTTTGTGTTTGATCGTGATTATTTGATGTCATAAGCATGATGTATATCAGTATATTAGATGTGTCTGGACCAGGACAAAAAATAGAGTAGATGCTTATATACGATTCTCTTCTTTTTTTTTTGTGCTAGGATTTATTATCACCACTGCTTATAAGAAGATTCTTTGTAGAGGTGGGGAATTACGGATTGAAAGATGGAGACAGAACAATGAAACTACTTTAATTATAGGGCAAGTTTTGAAAACCGGACATGACATTGTCTCGGCATTGTAACTCGATCAATGGTCAGACCGGTACAACCGGTTCAACTGGGTTTTAAATTTTAAATTAAGTAAATTTAATATATATATATATATATATATATTGCATAACTATAAAATTATTTTTATAAAACTTTAAATCAATGTTAGAATCTAAAAATGATATGAAAATAAATTAAAGATTTCAAGAATACTATAAAAATATAATGAAAACTAATTTACTTAGATAAATATTAAAAAAATATATGAATATTTTCAGAATTTTTTTATTTTTTTTAACTTGAATTTGAGAAAACCAGGTTTTAGTGTTGAACATCACCGGTTTTAACGAGTTTGACCGGATTTGCCGTTTAACTCAAATCGGTTTTTAGCACAAACCGAACCGGTTAGAAGAACGAGTCACGGTCAGACTGGCCGGTCTGATCTGGTTTTCAAAACAGTGAAACACTGTTAGTGGGTTGATGCAAACAGATATCTGGAAGTATACAGAGGTTTGTTTTGAGCTCTAACGTTAGTTTTAGACGTTTAAAGTAATAATATCTCTCTGATCTTGTGCTGTGTTGGGAGAACTAATCGCTGACATATTCCACTATATCATAACTACAAATAGTCACTAAAACTAATGAAGGTAACTTTGAATCTTTGAGTTGAATAGCTAAAGAAGTAGCAGCAGCAAACAGATAAGCTATTTTACTTGCTCTCTTTTTTCTACAATTGTTCTCCTGGTGTTGATTTATGTGTCTGACTGAAACTGGAATACTAGAATTAGTGGTTAGTGAAAGAGACAAGACACAAAGGTTTCACATGCTACATTGTAGTTTCCCTGAGGCAACTTAGTTTTTCTTTTTGTTTTGCAAAAGCTGCATTTGCTGTTTCTACAGAACTGAACATATAAACTTGTCTATGAGTTTCCGGTTTGGTTATGAGGTTAGAATTGAAGTTTATCTGGTTTGATTTACAAACCTTAGAAAACTGGCAAACAAATACATTGCGTGTAATTCAATAATATTATATTTGATAACATGATTGAAATTTGGTTTTGGATTCGGTTTGAGTTAACTTGGTTTATTAAAAATACATAACTGATTGGTTCATTTTTGGTTTAGTGAATATGGTTTAATATCGGTATAGGTGGACCCTGATTGTCCATGTGTAACATCTCCCTATATCGTAAATTATTTTTCGATATGTCATCTATCATTCTCCGACTACTCTAGTTAAAATTAATATTATTTAACATCGTTGAAACTTAAGAAGAAAAATTATTCATAATAAAAATTCTAATACAACTATCAATCATAAGAAGTTCATTATTTGACAAAATATAAAGATATACATTAAACTGAGATGAATTAATTATTCATGTTATTCGAGTTTAGATTTTGTTCGGGTAAAACTCAAAACCTAGAATACTGTAAAAATAATCCACTCGAATAGTATATATCGAATTCATTTCAATTTATTTTTTTAGTTAGAATCGGTTCAAAATTTGATTCCGTTTTTTTCTCTACCTCTATTTTAGACTATCTAAAAAGTAATAATAAATAAAGTTTCTAAATTATGACACTTAGAAAGAATTTTTGTTTAATCCACAAACAGAAGAATATTACGAAAACTGAATTTATTTTATTTATAAATGTCTTGTGTCTGAGTCATATAGAAGAGTCAATGGGGTTGATACTGTGCATGTTGTTGGTATTCAAACGTTTTTAAAATGGTTCGATCTTTTTAGTAAGATTCTCTGCATGGCTTCTTTTCGTTCCTCCCCGTCGTTCTTTATACATTAACAAACAATGAAACAAAACGGACGTAACCATCCGTAGGACCGTAAAGTAGCCCCACACTCAAATAGCATAAGATGCCTTTGTTTTATTTTTATAATCCAATATGTTTATATTAGGGCCGGGCAATTGAGATTCTAGTCAGGTTTCAGTTCAGGTTCATTCGAGTTTCAGATTTTTGGGTACATAAACTTCAGTTTCATTTGAATATTATAAAAATTAAGGTCAGATTCGGTTCAGATTTAGTCATGTTCAGTTCAAATATAGTTACATGTTCAAGATCCGGTTGAACTCGAAATAATTTCTGTTTCAGATATTAATCAGGTTATCAGTTCCAAAAACATTGACTTTCACTTGATTAAACTCAATATATTTCTAAACTTTTCAATAAATTTTTCTATGTGTTTTCCGTTGTCCTTCAAAATAACTTTGGAAATTTTGTGTATCAACCATACAAGACTCGTCTTTAAATAATATATGACAACATTAGATATGTCATGACATACCAAAACCTTGTACGAACGAGAATCATACATAATAAAATTTAAGCAAATTAACAATTAACAATTAGCCACTCTAAAAACGTAATATCATTAATTTTTAAAATAAATCAATATTTTTTTAAACCTAAGAAGCAAACATATTCACAATTGAACTTCAGAAACAATTATTAAAACATAAAAACATCAATATTGATCAAATACCAAGAATATATATTAAACTAAGTATTTTATTTAACTATCCATGTCATATATAATAATTTAAAGTGATTAACAATGTCTCAATGAATTTTGAATACATATTAGAGATTGAGATCGGGTTTGGTAGAGTTCTTTTTGAGATTTTAAATTTTGATTTTTTGGATACCCATTTGGATTCAGGTTCAGTTTGGAGTGAACATATTATCCAAAATAACATAGAATAAACCTACTCGGCATTTATATCGGGTTCACATCGGTTCATATTACTTTTATCGGATTGGGTTCGGTTCGGATTTTCGGATTTGGTTTATCTGTTTTATTTTTTTTGTCCCTTTAATTTATACTATTAAAATAAAAGTTATGACTTCTTTCATGTGTAATTTTTTTAGTTAGAGTTTTCCTTAGAAATTTATAAATGAATTTCCTTAATACTAATAATATAAAATATGTTTAACTTCTTTAATCATAATATCTTTTGATATCACTTTATTTTAAATTAATATATATTTTTTAAAAAAAATTAACAAATTTCCTAAAAAAATTTTTTTAACTAGATCTAAGTTTTAAAATTTTATGTAAATATATTTACTAATTTCGTGATTAATAATATAATATTATTATACACGATTTTTTGATTAGACCTTCCCTTGAAAATTTATAAATGTATTACCTTAATACTAATAGTATAAAATTTGTGAAACTACTTTAATCATAATATCTTTTGATATCTTTTCTATTTAAATTAATATAAATTTTAAAAATTCTAACAAATTTGCTGAAAAAAAGTTTAACAAGATCTCAGTTTTAAAATTTTATGTAAATATATTCACTAATTTCGTAATTAATAATAAAAATATTATTACACATTAATATATATATATATATATATATATATTCAATTATCATTTATTAAATTTAAAATAAAATTTTATCAAATTTTATTTATTTTATAATCATAATCTGTCATGTCAAAGAAATATTATACTAAACTGAATATGATAAAATTCTATTAAATTGATATATTAATATAGTTTAATTTCAAAAATATAAATATGTATGTTAAAAATATGTTATATTAGGAAAACTGGTTAACACACTATTATATATATATATATAATTGAATATTTAAAACTTTTTATATACAAGAATAATTTATCTAACATAAATAAACATAAAAAGGCTAAAAGATGATTTAGAACTTTAAAGTGTGGGTAAGAAACATAATTGTTTTTTAAAAAAAATATGTTTTTCATGCATATATTGATTCGTTTAACAATCAAATGCAAATCCAGTTAGACAAATATAATAAGAACTGACAAATACATGTGATGGTCTAAAACAAGTTATTAATTACGACACGTAATCTATAAGATTCTTATATTTAAAATATTTATATAAAGTTTTAATTAACTTAAAAATATATGGCACTATATAATATAAAATAAATATATAAATAAAATCAAACATTTGTGTGGTTGCGCATCTCACGATCTAGTTTATATTATGACACGTATCAAGATCTGTTTGGATTTATATTTCTAATGCCAAATACAAAATAAAATTGATATTTTGATAAATTCCTTAGAAAAAGTTTGCTATTTTGGTTTTAATTATTCGTCATATATAAAGCATTTTGATATATATATATAGATGAACATTGAGGTTTGCAAACAAAAATGGTATTGTGAAATATATCAACATATAGTTTTAGTCTTCAATTTAGGCATGGGCATTCGGGTTGGGTCTTGTCGGGTTTGGATCCTTTAGGGTAACTACAATTTGTCGGTTTGGGCCATATTGGGCCTGGATTGGTTTAGGTCATAGTTGGATCGAGTAGGGTAATTAGAATTTATCGAATCGGTGTTGGTTCGGCTCGAGATCATGTTTTGTTCGGATCATGTCTGGTCCGGCCCAAAAAATACTCAAAACATAAAACATATTTAAATACTCAAAAAATCTGAAATTTTACTCAAAATCTAATTCGAATACATGAAAAATACCTAAATGTTTATTCGATTATCGGGATTATATTTTTGAAAATCGAAAATTTCACTCAAAACCATAAACCATATCCGAAAAATACAAATCCAAAACCTTAAAAATACACATAATACTAAAAACATATTGAAACAGCCTTATATATCTAATATATACTAAAAATTAGGGTATTTCGGATACCCCACTAAGTTTGGATTCGGGTCGGATCCAAAACCCGTGGATCCTTCACAACAAAATTCAATAGGGTAAAAAGATTGGTTCAATTTCTATTCAAATAAGGACCTTTTGGGTCGGTTTCGGGTTGAGTCCTCGGGTCTGAATAAAATACCCATGCCTACTTCAATGTGGCCAACTAAACCGTGAGTTATTAAAAACCACAAAACCTCAAATATTCCATTTGATACATCTTTGCATTCTGATAAACATGTAAGACATTTTTAAAACCTTTATTTATTTATTTTTTTCCGACAAGACCTTTATTAGTTATCGTATAGGTCGAAAAACAAAATCGTCCATCCATCTCATACAACATCATCGGTTGACATAACAGTACTAATCGTCAACTATATTAGCTAGAGCATCTTTCTATACTAGCTAGATTAGTAGGTAGTACCAACAATCTTTGAATCGATTCGTGTTGTTGACTACAAAAGGAATAAAAAAAGGGCGATATGTTTATACTATCACTTTCGAACACACGAGGGACAAGATATGTCTCTTCGTTTATGGGAATTTCAAATGAAAACCAATTCTTTCTTCAAAGATTCTCTGTTTACATCTATGCGATCCAGCTTAGCTCTATTCTCCCTTCAAAGATTTCTCTGTTTCTTGCCTTTTCAAGACGAATATCACGTGTTTACAGAGAATGTAACATCATTAAAGACATATGATCATTCGTTTTTTCATTACAGAGAACGAGACACGGTTTTGAACTCAGTCAAGCAAGACTGAAGAATCTTCTGACGTTTCTGAAGCTGTTGACGTTCGTTTTGCAGAACATCAATAGCTCCAGGTGCAACGAACATGTCCATGAACTTCTCATCATTCACTGCAAACAGATCCACCCCAAGTGCAACCACTAGCCTGTCTCGGCTGCAATCACAAAAAAAAACAATCAAAAATCAAAACGTTTTCTTCTTCTTCTGCAATGAAACAAGTAAGAACTTACCAAGGTGTTAGAAACCCTGAGTTTAGTGTCGACGTTACGCTTCTTTCCACAAGAACTTCACGTATTCTAGCAAAATGTTGTGCAGCTGATGAACATATCTCAGTGTAAGCAGAGCTTGATTTGATTCCATTATCCGAGTTACCAAACAGAAGCCCTCCTCCTCCATTCTGAATCCTAAGTGGCTCTATGTTCCTGTTTCCTCCCATTCTCGCCACTCTTTTTCTGGCTCCACCACCATCATGATGACCATTGCCAATCTCTTTCTTTACCAAACCATACCCTATCTCACATGGCTGGTCTGGTGATGGCGTCTCAGGGACTGTTATGTGGGTTTCTCCTCCTTTTCCTGGTGTTGTCTCCTGGGCCTTACTCTTCTCAGGAGGAATGTTTTCTTGATCTTTCATTGGCTCATCATGCCCCGTATCAGAGAGCTCGAAGCAAAACGAACCACTACCTGAGGCTTGGTTAGGTTTGTAATAAGAACCGAAAGCATCTCCTTGGTGGTAGTTACTCTCATAGCACGCCATGGAGTATGGGCTGGTCACGGAATCAAGATGGTGTCTTACTAGTTGCTTGCATTGTTTTGCAAGATTTTTCACAAAATGACTGTAACAGTTCCGTAGAGCAGCATGAAAACCAACGTACCCATCCATATTTTCAGCTTTCTTCTCATCTGCTAATCAAAGAGACTTCATGAGATGCAGGGGATCTATCAGATTCTAAAAGATTAAGGATCATTTGAAACATTCTTACATTCTGAGTTTTGGTTCAGGTTTCTTTCGAGAGCAATTTCAAAGAGACTTCCCAAAACAAAGGCAAGCCTGTCACAAGCTGTGTCCAGAAGAGGAGCAAGCCAGGACCGTGCTGCTGTTCGAGCAATTTCTGCTGAAGCTTCTGTCACTCCTCTACCACCTCCACGCCCAGCATGAGCTAGCAGAATATTTGCTACCTGAAAAATTGAGGCAACTTGTTCAAATTTGAGTTTATAGGGTAAGTATTAAATGCTGTTTACTGAGAAAAAGATGGAAGTGTACAGACCTTCTCTCTTGACACTGGAGGGCACTCGATTGAGTAAGCAGCACAACGGAACTCATGAATCACTCTTTCAAAAGCAGCTCCTCCGTAGAGTCTAAGAACAGCATTAGGCGGCTTAATATCAATACACACGCCTGGCCAGCTTCCAATGCCACTCTCTCTACGTTCTTCTTCAGTTGTTTTACCCCATTGCTCAGGTGCTGGATTTGCAGCTCCATCAATCAAAGCTCCCTTAACAAACAAAAACAAAACAAAGTCATTTCTCAACTCATTTACTAAAGACATGTAGTTTCAAAGTATGATGGTGCAACAAAAAGCTGTACTTTTACAATTTACTTACCACATGGTTGCTAATGGAAGCGGTATATAGCATTGCTTCTTTTCTGAGATGAGTAACATCGGAAGTAGTTTGAATCTTCATATCCATTCTCAGCATATCATCAGTTACCTCAGAGCAGCGCTGTTCAAGCAAAGCTAGTGTTGCTGGAGCAGCGTCCTTGTACCTCTTTTGAAGCTCAGACTCTAAGAAATCTCTCAGCGACCCAAAACCAATATGAGAACGAAATTTCTCTTCATCAAATCCTCCCTTAACTCCTTCTCGTAAATGTCTTATAACTTCAGTGTCCACCTGAGATATCTGCCTACGAAACTCTTCATTGGAGACAGTGCTCCTGTCTTTTGGCAATGCCACAAAGTAAGGACGAGTGTTCTCCCCAAGGTACCCACTAGCACTGAGATAACGATCAACCTCACCACGATCATTAAATTCCTGCAAATGATTGAATACTCAAATTAGGACAAAAGAATCATCAAGTTAAAGTGACTGTGTTTCAAACATTGTAGTACCTTGAGTCGATTATCAAACTTGGAGACAACAACAATTGTCCTACGAAAGCTTGAATCAATCTCACGTACTGCATCCAACCACAGAGAAGAGCACCATTCCACACTACTCTGCTGCAGGAACAAGAGAATGCGATGGGGAGGGCTAGCCAGTGACTTGACCATTGATAAAATCTCATCAGGTGTGGTTTCAGGCTCTCCTTTCTTCGCCTGCACACACACACACAAGCGTTACAAAACATTCAAATGACAAAACTTTGATACAGAAAATCAAAATCTCATCCCTACAAGGAAGAGAGAGAGAGGTACCTTAAGAACAAACCCAGGAGTGTCGATAATAGTGAGATTAGGAGAATGAGCAAACTCAGCTCTCATCACAATCGGCTTAGGTGAAACGGCAGTCTTCGTCTTCCTCAAAAGCGCCTCAGTTCTTGACCTAATCACATCCGCTACAGCCGTAGCCGAAACAATCGGACTTCCATACTCTTCAGAATCTTCATCCTACCAAATCAAAAACTCACCAAATCAAACAGACTCATCTCTATACCAAAGATCAATCAATCGAAAGAAGAGATCCGTTACCTGGAATCTACACCGTGGCTCTATCGCTGATACATCATGAACCATTTGGAGAATCAGAGGCCGTCGCGTCCCCATTTCGACCTCCCGGACGTTGAATCGGAACCCTAGGAGCGCTTCGAGAAGAGAGCTTTTCCCGTCGGATTGACCACCGATGGCTACGATCTCCGGTATCGGAAGTTTCTCACCGAAAGCGACGGCGGCTGCTTGGAGACGGTTGTAGGCCTCGAATCGTGACCTAGACTCCGAAGTGAGAGGATTCTCCTGGGAGTGAGATTGCATCTTCGAAAGGCTCTGATTGTTTCTGCTACGTGAAGATGGAGTTTTACTCGGCGTCGCCATTGAAGAAGGGAAGAAGAGTCGCAGAGATGAAACACGAAACTGATACAGACGGGGAGCGTCAGAGGGAGTACTTTGTTTCAAAATTTGAATTAATGGGCTTTTTCTAGGCCTGAGTCTCAAACTCTGTTAAGCCCATCTAATATGCCCGGACCGTTGAGGATTAAGTTAAATCGTACGGTTGAGAGTCGTGAATTAAGCAGAACCGTACGATTGGAGTATCCGTTAAACGACGATTGCTAACAGACATGCCTCTCGTCTCTCTCTCGATGAAGTCTCCCTCCTTACGATTTGCACATGCGGGGAAACTGATGCGATTCATAGATTAGTAAGTTTTTTTTTGTTTCTGTTTCGATCTTATATCGTTTTAGGATTTGCGTGAAAAACTGATGCGATCGGTTGGGTTTCGTCATCATCCTCTTTGTGATTTTGCTTTAGGGTTTCAAGTTTCCTTAATCGTTCTTTGTTAATTTTTGTGTAGTGATGTTGAATATACATGGAAGCGCTTGACGCCGCGTGAAACCGTCGTTGAGGTATGTGATTGATCTCTTAAAAGTTTTGATTGTGCTTTGGATTTGGGGTACTTGATCGTTAAAAAGTGAACAGAGTAGATGATGCTTATATATATATATATATATATATACACACACGTTGATTGCTGTATATATTGTTTCTTAGCGTGGAGAGTTACAGTTAGAATGAATACTTTTAATTAAAGGCTTAATGCGAATAGACATTGGGGAATCAATATTAAGACAGAGATTTGGTTGCTTTTAGTTCTAAGTTTGTTCTTATAGCTCTTTTGCATCGGAAGAACAATATTAAGACATGTATTTGGGTTATTTAGAGCTCCAAGTTTGTTCTTATAGCTGTTTTGCATCGGGAAATCAATACTAAAGACATAGATTTGGGTTGTTTTTAGTTCTAAGTTTGTTCTTATTGCTGTTTTGCATCGGAAAAAACAATATTAAGACATAGATTTGGGTTGTTTTTAGTTCTAAGTTTGTTTTTGTAGCTGTTTTGCATCGGGAAATCAATATTAAGACAGAGATTTGGGTTGTTTTTAGTTCTAAGTTTCTTATAGCTGTTTTGCCCCGTATAAGTAAATAATGTCTCTCACTTTAGCCTCTCTATGTTTTTGTTTCTTTTCTTCAGTGTGTTTGTGTGGAGAAACTATAACAACTGCAGATAAGTTTGAATCCTGTGTCGTTGAGGTATGTGATTGATCTCTTGAAAAGTTTCGAATGTGCTTTGGATTTGGGCTATTTGATTGTTATAAAGTGAACAGAGTAGGTGCTTGTAAATATATACGTTCGAATCTATTTGATTTCTTTCTTGTGCTAGCGTGTGTTTACCATCACCGTTGTTGATTGCTTTATATATTATTTCTTAGAGTGGAAAATTACAGTTAGAATTACTTTTAATTAAAGGGTTGATGCGAATAGACATTGCGGAACCAATATTAAGACAGAGATTTGGGTTGTTTTGAGTTCTAAGTTTGTTCTTTTAGATGTTTTGCATCGTATACGTAATTAATGTCTCTCACTTTAGCCTCTCTAAGGTTTTGTTTCTTTTCTTCAGTGTGTTTGTGGACAAGCCTTAACAACTGAAGATAAGTTTGAATCTTGTGAGTCGAACACCTAAAGCAACAAAACAGATAAGCTCTTTTACTCGTTCAGTCTTTTTTTTTGCTTTGTTTTTATCAAACCCAGGAGATTCGGTAGACACCCTTTCTACTGCTAATTCTTACCCTATTATTTGGTTTTGTCAAACCCCGAAAACAATCATAGGCAGACACTAATCTAATAATGTTATGTCAGATTCTTATTTAGGGACATTGTTCCTTTGCGTGAAGTCTAGACCCGCGAGAATTTTTAAACAATGTCCCCAACAACTATTGATTGGTGGTAGTGCATGTCATGCTTGGGGATACAATGTATGACATACGTTAGTTACTGATCAAGGATTTTACTCTATCTTAATCAAAGTAGTATAGATGAGTGTCAATCCAATCCTAAGTGAACATGATGCAATGAGAATGCAAGTATAAACTTAATCTAAGTGCAACCAAGTCGATATGAGGTGAAGTAACCAAATAACACAAATGCGAAACTAGGATTATAAATGAATGGGAGAAACGAGAACCCATGGGCAAGGGCTTTGACTTTGGGTGATTCGGACTTAAGATAAACGGTTAACGCTATAGACAACTTAGTTCTACTAGTCTAGACGTATCTTTAGACTAATTCTTTATCAAGATAGAAGTTCATTTGCTTTCAATCATTAGACATCAAATGTCTTTGGTCTAATTAAATCAAGCAATCATTAAGAGCAGGTCTAATGACTATCTAAACTTTCCTAACATCAATTGTCATTGGTTAAGCCAGTAAAGAGAGTTATCACTTGGTTCAGACATTTCGTCGAACACCTTTCGGGTACAAATTGCCTATTGATCTAGATTAAAGTGATCAAGTCTAATCTAGCATTAAAAACTAGCAATAATCATAGAACATGAGTAATCAAACATTAAACCTTCTAACCTATTACCTAATCACCCTAGATCACCCTAACCCATGGATCATACAAATGACTACTCACTAGCAAACATGATGAACTCAAAAACAGATGATGAATCAGAGTAAATCATTGACAATGAACAAGAATAAAATGATGAATCAATATAAGATAAAAAGGATTCAAGATTCAAATTCTTCTTCACCAAGAGTAGTCTAGTCTCAGATAAAAACCAGAATCCAATAAAAACTAGGTTTTTAGAGTATTTATATCTGTTTGAAAACAAATCGGGTCAACCCAACAAGCCTGGTTTGACCCGCAACAATTTCAGCATTCACGACTGTAGCGACCAGGGCTGGTCGCTATGCCTGGTCGCTATGGTCCCCGGGTTTCTTGTGTGGGTCTGTAGCGACCAGGGCTGGTCGCTACGCCTGGTCGCTATGGCATCCGCAACTCATGTGGGTCTGTAGCGACCAGGGCTGGTCGCTACGCCTGGTCGCTATGGTTCCCAAATTCATCCTGTGGGACTGTAGCGACCAAGGCTGGTCGCTATGCATGGTCGCTACACTCCCTTTTGCTCTAAACTCCACTTATTTGGCCTCCATTGCCTCTAATCTCATCAATGAACATCTCCCATACCTGACATAGACAAATGTAATGGAATGCAACCTAAATATGCCTATATGATATCCTATATGCTTGGAATGCACTTAAAAAGATGACCAAAACTATGCAAATATGACCGATATCAGTTACCCACGGCTTAAGAAAACAACAAACTTTTTAGGAAAAGTATTCAGATAGAGATTTTGTTTATACCCACGGCTTGCAATAAAGTTTTAGACAAAGACTATGAAATGTTGGAGGGATTATATTACCTACGGCTTACTAAAAAGTTTTTAGACAGAGATTATGATTAAATGATCCACAACTAAAAAGTCTTTAGTCAGACATTGATCAAATGACCCAAAACTTACAAAAAGTTTTTAGATAAAGACTATGATCAAATAACTCACGGTTTACTAAAAAATCTTTAAAAAACACTATGAAAGGTTGGATTGAGCAAAAAACCCACGGGTTACTAAATAGTCTTTACACAAAGACTATGACCAAGTGACACATGACTTACTAAAAAGTCTTTAGACGGAGACTACGGTCAAATGACGCACGACTTATTAAAAGTTTTCAGATAGAGACTATGATCAAATGATCTCATGGCTTATTAAGAGTCTTTAGACAAAGACTATGATCAAATGACCCAAAGTTTACTAAAAAGTCTTTAGGCCTAAACTATGAAACATTAGATCGATCAAATGACCCACAACTTACTAAAAACTCTTTAGACAGAGACTATGATCAAATGACACATGACTTACTAAAACGTCTTTAGACAAAGACTATGAAACGTTGGATTGATCAAATGACCCACGACTTACTAATAAGTCAATAGACATACACTATGATCAAGTGATCCACGACTTACTAAAATGTCTTTATACAGAGAATATGATCAAATGACACAAACTTTACTAAAAAGTCTTTAGACAAAGACTACGATCAAATGATCTACGATTTACTAATAGTCTTTAGAAAGAGATTATGATCAAATGATCCACGACTTACTAAAAAGTCTTTATACACAGACTATGATCAAATGACTCGGATTTTACTATAAAATCTTTAGACAAAGATTATGATCAAATGACCTACGATTTACTAATAGTCTTTAGACAGAGACTATGATCAAATGACCCACGGCTTACTAAAAGTCTTTAGAGAGAAACTATGATCAAATGACCCACGGTTTACTAAAGTGTTTAAACAAAGACTATGATCAAATGACCCAAGGCTTACTAAAAAGTCTTTAGACAAAGACTATGATCAAATGACCTACGGTTTACTAAAATATCTTTAGACAAAGACTATGATAAATGACCCACGGTTTAATGAAAGTCTTTAGGCAAAGACTATGATCAAATGACTCATAGCTTACTGAAACGTCTTTAGACAAAGACTATGATCAAAGGACCCACGGTTTAATAAAAGCTTTTAGACAAAGATTATGATCAAATGACCAACGACTTACTAAAAAGTCTTTATACAGAGACTATGATCAAATGACTCATATTTTACTAAAAAATCTTTAGGCAAAGACTATGATCAAATGATCTATTTACTAATAGTCTTTACAAAGAGACTATGATCTAATGACCCACGACTTGCTAAAAAGTCTTTAGGCAAAGACTATGATCAAATGACCTACGATTTACTAATAGTTAGACTATGATCAAATGACCCACGGTTTAATGAAAGTCTTTAGGCAAAGACTATGATCAAATGACTTATAGCTTACTGAAACATCTTTAGACAGAGACTATGATCAAATGACCCACGGTTTACTAAAAGTTTTTAGGCAAGACTATGATCAAATGACCTACGGCTTACTAAAAAGTCTTTATACAGAGACTATGATCAAATGACCCAAATTTTACTAAAAAGTCTTTAGACAAAGACTATGATCAAATGGTCTATGATTTACTAATAGTTTTTAGAAATAGACTATGATCTAATGACCCACAATTTACTAAAAAGCCTTTATACAGAGACTACGATCAAATGACCTACATTTTACTATAAAGTCTTTAGACAGAGACTATGATCAAATGACTTACAGTTTACTAATAGTTTTGAAAGTATATGTAAATTATTTTCTTTAGTGACATGTAAAAAGTTACTGGAACATAAGAGTAAACACAAAAACATGTTACCTGACAACTGCGAAAGCATGTAATCATTTATTTTATCCACTTCATCATTTGTGGGAGTGAAAATGGCTCGATGTCTATATAAATCCTTATCTCTTGAGGTTTGAAAAGCTTGTCCATAAACCTCTTTTGCCATAGTCTCAATAAGATCTTCTCCACTGTTTTTAATCAGCAAATCAGAAGGGATGTAAATCTCAACTTGACCGTCGTTAGGCAAATTTATTTTTCCATCTCCAACATCCAAAATCCATTGTGAGAAAGATTGAAGCTCTTTTGATGCATCATTAGTAAGACCAGCGAGCAATCTCATGTTTTTTGTTAGCTTCAAAACTTTGCAGTTCTCCCAAAGATATGACGAATTCAGAGCCACCAAAACAGTCTATGTTCTACCACCTCCACGTACAACCGGTAAAATCTATCTGAAGTCTCCACCGAAAACAACAACTTTACCCCCAAAAGGTTTGTCTTTAGAAGATATTATAATATCACGCATAGACGATCTAACGTCTCGAAACAGTGTCAACTCATCATAAGCGCGTCATCCCTTATAATATCACGCATAGAACAATCCAACGTCTCGAACATTCCACCGCTATCATTTAAAACTACATCCAGAATCTGGTTGTATACCCCTCTTTGCTCATCTGTTATCATCACCATAAGTCTTTCATTTTCATTTAGCTGATCTTCCACAACATATTTAAGCTCATCATCTATAAGGCGATTGCCGTTGTAAGAGCCAAAATCTTTTGGCTTTGGCATGAGGGATCATTTCTTGAGGCTACGACCATTGCTGAACAAATGCTTTTCAATCTCAGTAAGAGCAATGTTTTTTGATCTGCTCTATGGTCAAGTTCATATCTGTAAGTTTGATAAATTTATTAAACAACATAGACAATTTTTAAATAAAAAAGTTTAATAAGACAAAACGCTCACCAGGTCGTCCAGTTTCTCGCCATTTCTTGTAAAGAATATCGTCGGTAAGATACTCCCAAGTAGCTTCCCACACGACATGAGGTTGAGATAAAGTTTTGGATATCAACATTCTCGCAAAAAGCTTCCTGGCATACGTGACAGAACTATTATCACTGCAATCTTTGATAGCTTCTATAAATTCCTTGTCATCGTCCATCAATCCCAACGCATAGCAAGCATCTTCGTATGTATCATATAAAACACCATTAACTGTTTTTATATCTTCGTATGATGTCGGCCCTCTTACCCAATTTAGCAATACTCTTAAGAAATATAGTTCATCAAGTGATGGATGAATATGCGCAATCCTCCCTATCGCAAGCCTCGTTTCCGTGGTACACATTCTCTCGTACCTGATTTCCAACAAATTTTGTTGGAAATTCGGCATATGTCAACTCTCTTGCCTCTGGGTATTTTTTGTTTGCTATGAACCACGCCAAAAACATGGATTGATTAACAGTTTTTTTGTTGAGAATATTCTCAATAGGTTCAGTCTTCATCAAAAAACACCAGCTCCTGATCCGGAAGATGAAATCCAGTTTCTCCACAGAAGTAGTATAAAAATGTGTAGGAAAAGCATAATCTGCAACGACGACTCGCATGCAGTAATAGTATCTAATTAAGAAAATACGAAAACATATATTAAGAAAGGATGATCCGATATACCTTAAAAATGTGAAAGACATAAAACTATATTTTTCATAATTATTTATTTATTGTATAAAATGAGGTATATAAATTTCATCTATGATATTATATAGTTGGTAAAGCGTATACATATCTATTTT